>BQNB010025217.1:0-32770 GCA_026074375.1 Tanacetum coccineum
ATGATTTGATTCAGTTGGAGCTTTTTCATGTTATGATATAGAATTGGTTCAGCCATGACTTCTTGTAGTTCCTTCTTCAATCATCTAGCTCTGATAAGTTCTTCCTGAAACAAGGGTAAAAATATCTGCAGGATTTGCACTGAAGAAATATAGAAAAAAATTTAGCACGAAAATCAAATATAAAAACTTAGGTTCTGATTCTCTTCCAGATGATCGATACACCGTTTCCAATAGAAGTGAATACGCCGTATTAATTGATTGAATGAATACACTGTATTGGACAGAAAGTTAGATACGCCGTATCCAATGGTAGTGGATACGCCGTATCGAGTTATCGACCAAAATAAATGTATTAGCAAAACGATTAAATTAAACACACAAATATACAAGCAAACAATTAAACTAACAAATATACAAATATATACAGAATATACAAGAATATACACTAATCTAGTTAACACTACTCCTAAGGGTTAGATCTAATCTAAGTTCATTCTAATCTAAGTCAAACCTATGCTAATCCTATGCTAGTTCTAATCCTAATTCTAACAGGTAAAAGGGAGGTTTCAGCCTGAGAGACTGGCACAGGTTTGTTTCGTGACTACAATTAATTCAAGACACTTTAACCCACGCAAGCAAATTAATAGAAGATAAAAGAGCGGTCGAGCCTTATGATAGAAAACTGTATTAGCCATCATTAATCCGATTACAAGTTGGTTTGTTTATTCAGTGCAATGATTACTTATTTTGAAGAGGCATATCATTATTAGACTTAGGCGGGACTTCATCCTAAGACCTAGACACATTAATTCTATCATAATTAAATCATCCGCATAAAGCATCCTTATTACTTGATTATAATCTATCTTAGGGATTAAAGCAATGGTGATCTTGTTAAACCCTAGCTCATAGAGACTTTACCCACTTACTGCTTAATGGCAATTTATACACTAGTATTCCACTTGTCTAACTATCCAATGGAATCAGAACATTATTTTTTGAATTATCTAGATTCACCTACTAGTCAACATGTTCAATAAACCAAAGGCAATTTCCGTTAACTAGTTAAGCCAGAAGCGTATCCTTAGCACGATTTTAGAAGGACAATACTTGTGATCCTATGATTCTAGATGTATAAACTACTATATGGAGAGCTATCTCGGCATCTAGATTACTTGGTTCGTATCACTAGATCCAGTTGAATGATAGGTCGCATACAAAAGCACGTAAACAAGTATGAATTGATAAACATAAACAAGCATGCAACGATAAATTAAGCAATCGAGATATAAACAAAACCAAACATTTAGATCTTCACAATAATGGCTAATACCCAGAGGTATTAGCCTTCAAACATCATAATTAATGATACCAAAAACTGATCGATTACAAAAGTATAAGAAATTACACGTTGTCTTCTATGGATTGGAATGCGTTGCATGACCTCTTCGACTCTTTTTCTCCTCTAAAAATCAACTTTTATAGTTTAGGTATCGAGAATATGATTTAGCACACTTAAAACTCGTTTTTGAGTTTTGTATTTATAGGGTCTGAAAGTCGGTTCGATACGGCGTATCCAAAGGATTGGATACGGCGTATTAAAGTTTCTTGGAGTAGGGACCACGTTTGATATCTTCCACTATATTCACATACTATATCTTCAATACGGCGTATTGACTTCTTCTGGATACGGCATATTGATCTTCTTTCCTTTGTGGTCTTTGGTGAGTGCAGGCACGGATACGCCGTATCTTCCTTGATGGATACGACGTATTGGTCTTCAGAATAGTAATCTTCAAAATATATTCATTTAAGCTCCAAAATGCGCGCCTTTTGCTAATATTCACCAAGTACTCCGTAATTACTGCAATTCTCAAATATAAACGATTAAGTAACAATTCTTTGCAATAATTATATAAAATGGGTTAAATACATGGGATAAATGATGCTATAAAATAGACGTTATTTGATGTCATCAAATATCCCCCCACTTGAATCCTACTTGTCCTCAAGTAGCCTTTAGAAGTATATAAAAAATGTATCCCTAAGGATATTTTCTGTTAAAGCATTTATTTGATCTATTACATGTACACAACCAAACACCTCACAAAATAGGAAGATGAAAACACTTAATTTACTCAACTAATCCATGTGGTAACATGTAACTAATTTGCTCAATTGCTCGGTCGTGACGAGTATTCTATCATAAGCTTGGTAAGGATACACATCTCCACCGCTAAAGCTAAGGAGTAACAAGTTTATAAAGGTAAATATCGGTTTGTATGATAAGGCTTAGGGTTGATTACTCTAACTAATCTTTATTGATACCAATATTCCAGGAGGACGACAAAGACCACACATACACACTCGTAACAACGGGATAGACACATGTGACTGCTCACTCCTACCTCGAATAAGCTAAATACTAGGAATAGTAGAGTAATATAGGGTATGGATCTTCTAACTTTACCAATAGTAATAAACCAACAAGGCAGCTGAGACATGAATACATGGCTGTAATGACAGAATAGACATGCATGCTCGATCACATCCTCATTCGCGTAAAACCCATGGTTAATGATTAAGAAAGGGAAATAAATTGTTGTTAAAAAATTATAAAACAAATAGATTAAGTCTAAAATACATGTTGCTAGACACTTTTTCCCGACCGTTACAATGATAAAGACACAACTATTTACAACGTCTTGATCATAGATAAAAAACAACACCCTAAGTTGGCGTTCCCATAACGGTCAACTTCCCAATCATCTCATACTTTACATACATTGCAAGGCGCGTTGCGATATCTTCCGATTTATACAAAACTCTACATTGTCGATTTGTATCAACGAATAATTGATCCTTCGTGTAATTCCTTCGGTAGTTTCAAAACGGTTATCTTTAAACTTCCCTTCTCTTTTTTGTTGCGATTTTTCTAATTTTTTGGAATTTTTTTTCTAACACTATACTACAAAACTTGGTGTAGTTTCACCATCTTCACGATCATAATAATGCTGGATAATTCCTTCGATAATTTCTTCATTCTTTGGACGTACTATTAATTGCGATGGTAGTAAAAATACATGAGTTTTGACTATAATATACATTCCCATTTGCAATGTGCAAATTCTTCCAACCGTACCAAAATAGACACAAGACTCAGGAAATACAAACTTTACACTTTAAGCAACTAGCAACTATAAAA
Organism: Tanacetum coccineum; assembly: GCA_026074375.1. Lineage (NCBI taxonomy): Eukaryota > Viridiplantae > Streptophyta > Magnoliopsida > Asterales > Asteraceae > Tanacetum > Tanacetum coccineum. Next base: position 3,206 of record BQNB010025217.1, read on the forward strand.
TAAACTTAATCTAACAGGGTAGGCTAAGGTGTAAAGGTGTAACAAAATAAATAATTGGTGTAGTTCCTAAAGGATTGGATTTACGGGTTGTTCTAGGGGTATCTTACTTTTAAAGTGAGAGTAAACAAAGGGTTTATACGGGGGTTAACTAACCAGTGTAGTTAGTTAATAAGCAACATGTAAAGGCAATTTGGGTGTAATCCTAAAATTTACCAATTTAAACAAGTTACTCCATCTAAATCCATAGTACTTATCACTGCGGTCTCGAATAGATATACCAAGCCAAGTTCTAAAGTCTACTACATCACCGGCACACTCATATTTTTATTGATTTGGGTAATACAGTTGAAGCGGTATAAGGTTAAATCCTCACAATATCTAACAAGGGTTATTGTGTGTGGGTTATGTATCAAGTAATTTCACAAAAGTATGATTGAATTTTTTTAAAATTTGAGCATTATATTAAGCAATTTAGTGTGAAACTTTTGGACCAAGTAAACATTCTTAATCCCTCATATGAATTATACAACGTCCTCGTTGTATATAAAACTTTAAATACAGGAATTAAAAAGAATTAGAATGAGAAACTCCCTTGATATTTGCTCTGTAGATTCTCCATGTTGAGTTTATTAAGCAAGAATTCGTGTTGAACAGCCGCCTTAAAGTTTCAAGACTCCAACACTTCAAGATCTCCAGATTTGTAAATTCTCCACCAATATTCGTCTATATTTCTTTCACGAGGTCATGTATAGAACATAGGAAAAACATGTATAGTCCTATCTTGGTACCTATGGTTAATTTAAAGTAAACTAAACAAACTAAATACGGGTCAGTCTGGTGAATACGCCATATCATGTGCATGAATATGCCGTATTGCCAGAACTGACAATAATGTTTTTAAAGTGCATAAAAAGTAAAGACCGATAATGTCCAGACAATCAATACGACGTATGGTATGGAGCGGATACGCCGTATTGATGTCTGGGAAGACAAAATTGATAAAATCAAATAACATTCCGGGTTGTCTCCCAGGAAGCACTTTTGTTTATAGCGAAGTCTTTAAGTTAGACTTTTCTTTAGCTTCTCACTCGGTGAGCATAACCATCCATCCTTTGTCCATCATCTGAATGATTTCCTGGTAAGCTCGGCAGGCCTCATAACTTGTGATTGTAAGATCGTTGTATTCATATTCTTTTACGAAAATATGTTCTTCTTCATCATTGAACGAATATTTGATCATCTTGTATCTTTTTATTTGGAAAACCGGCACCTCGTGAGTTTTGATACCACATAACTCTTGTCCTTCTTTATGAGTTTCGTTTTCATATTCCCCTTCATCATAATCAAGGTAGTTAATCTCATGGCTTTTCCATCTTTTCCAATAATCATTGCTTGATTTATCATCACTGATCAAACCTTCCATGATAGCTTTGTTCCATAAAGCTTCATCTTTTAGTTCGCTATCTTCATGAACCTCATACCATTCAAGGTCTTGGTAATAGAGCAAGTTTCCAATATGGTAAGCTCCAGGAAAATTTCCTCCATTACAATAGCCATCCTTTCTCTAACTACAGGTTGGCCATTCCAAACACCCAGTTTTATAGTTGAAAGGCTTGCAAGTATGTTTGACTGGTTTTGGTTCCTTCCATATTCCATTATCAAGCAATGGCTTATCATATACCTATGGTACATTCTTGTTCCATTCGTAGATCCAATCATCTTTGTAATCTTCATAGGTTTTAAACCCTATAATATCCTTTGTAAGTAAGTTCGGATCTACTTTGAGAAGGTAATTAAATTCATTGAATGCCATACTAAGAGGTGTCTCGTAGTCAAATACATTAGTTTCTATCTTAAAGATTTCGGCAGTTTCTTCCTTATCACTCTAGTATTCTTCAAGATCATAAGATTCATCATCAGATACCTCAATTTCATCACCACCTATTTTCTAGTAATCCCACAAAGCTCCTTTGGTAAATATATCCATTGTTTTATAGTTTATGAACTTTGTAGCCAACCAGCCTTCGAATCTTAGATTGGCTAGGTCCCATTTTATTATGAGAGTGTTATTTCCCTCTATACAAGAAGGCGGGTAGTATTTTCCAAAAAACTTAGTAGTTAAGTCCACCTAACAAGTGATTGATTCTTTGGTTTTATCAAATCATCTCCGTGCACCTCCAGCCAATGAGATTGGGAAAACAACAATTCTCAGTTTATCATGATCTACATTGGGTAACTTGATTGGGTCAATAATCTATAGGTAGAATTCAATATGCTCAACTGCGTCTTTCCCGTTTGTTCCATTAAAAGCATTGTTGTGCAAATCATCCAAGAATTTTTATTTTAGCTCATAAGCATTTTTCTCGTTAACTGTAATACTTGTAATCCTGGAATAGTAATCTGCTTTGTCATTAGGCGCAAATGTTTCCAAACTTGACTTCTTTTCCTTGTCTGCCATAACTTTCTTCAATTGACTAGCTCTGATATGTATGTCTTGTAACAAGGGTAAAAATATTAGCAGAATTTGCTCTAAAGAACAATAGAAAAAATTTTAGCACGAAAATCAAATATGAAAACTAAGGTTCTATTTCTGTTCCAGATGATCAATACGCCATATTCAATGGAAGTGAATATGTCGTATTAATCTTTTGAACGAATACGCTGTATTAGACAAAAAGTTGGATACACCGTATCCAATGGAAGTGGATACGCCGTATCGAGTTATTGACCACAACAGTGTATTGTGAAAAACAATTAAATTAAACACACAAATATACAAGCAAACAATTAAACTAACAAATATACAAAATATACAGAATATACAAGAATATACACTAATATAATTTACACTACTCCTAAGGGGTTAGATCTAATCTAAGTTAATTCTAATCTAAGTCAAACCTATGCTAATCCTATGTTAGTTCTAATCCTAATTCTAACAGGTAAAAGGGGGTTTCAGCCTGAGAGACTGGCACGGGTTTGGTTGGTGACTACAATCAATTCAAGACACTTTAACCCACGCAAGCAAATTAACAGAAGATAAAAGAGCGGTCGAGCCTTATGATAGAAAACTGTATTAGCCATCATTAATCCGATTAGAAGTTGGTTTGTTTATTCAGTGCAATGATTACTTATCTCGAAGAGGCATATCATTCTTAGACTTAGGCGGGACTTCATCCTAAGACCTAGACACATTAATTCTGTCACAATTAAAGCATCCGCATAAAGCATCCTTATTTGCTGATTATAATCTATCTTAGGGATTAAAGCAATGGTGATCTTGTTAAACCCTAGCTCATAGAGACTTTACCCACTTACTGCTTAATGGAAATTTATACACTAGTAGTCCACTTGTCCAACTATCCAATGGAATCAGAACATTATTTGTTGATATATCTAGATTTACCTACTAGTCAACATGTTCAATAAACCAAAGGCAATTTCCGTTAACTAGTTAAGCCAAAAGTATATCCTTAGCATGATTTTAGAAGGACAATATTTGTGATCCTATGATTCTAGATGTATAAATTACTATATGGAGAGCTATCCTGGCATCTAGATTACTTGGTCCGTATCACTAGATCCAGTTGAATGATAGGTCGCATACAAAAGCACATAAACAAGTATATTGATAAACATAAACAAGGATACAACGATAAATTAAGAAATTAAGATATAAACAAAACCAAACAATCAGATCTTCATAATAATGGATAATACCCAAAGGTATTAGCCTTCAAACATCATAATTAATACAGGAGTAATTATTTTAGCCAAGGTAAACTAACTGAGTTAATGAATGATACCAAAAACTGAATGATTACAAAAGTATAAGAATTTACACGTTGTCTTCTATGGATTGGATTGCGTTGCAAGACCGCTTCTGCTCTTTTTCTCCTCTGAAAATCTACTTTTGTGGTTTAGTTATCGAGGATATGATTTAGCACACCTAAAACTTAGTTTTGAGTTTTCTATTTATACTGTCTGGAAGTCGGTTTGATACGGCGTATCCAATGGGTTGGATATGGCATATTGGAGTTTCTTAGAGTAGGGACCACGTTTGATATCTTCCAGAATCTTCACATACAATATCTTCAATACAGAGTATTGGTCTTCTCTGGATACTGTAACACCCCCAAATTGGGTCGTAGCGGAATATGGGTTGAGAGTGTTACTTCATAGATCAATAGCATAAGATATATATAAGAACGACCATTTAAAATTTATTTAAAACCGATACATTGGATTTAACAAATTGTTTGTTACAAAAGCCCAAAGTTTTACTTATTTGATGTTCAAAATACAAAGATTCTAGTCCATAACAAATGTTCCCCAAAATGTAATGCGACCAAATCTTTTATGCATATGACTTCTAAAATAACGACCATCAATGTATCACTTGTCTTGTACCTCATTGATCTCCTAAGAAAACATGCTTTAAAACATCAACAATAATGTTGGTGAATTCATAGGTTTGTAAAATGTATAATGTAGGACCGTAAGATTTCCCCATGATAATGCAACAGATAAAAACATCATAAAATGTAATTACGTTTCCCTAAGCTCATGACACTAAAGCTCGACATGTATGAATTGCAATATAAATTGCCAACATTGCTCGTGATGATGTTCTAACCCGCAACATCCTAAATCCAACATGGTATACGTTCGTTGTCTGGCATACCGACACAGTGAGCATGACTTACCTGAACCGATATGTCAATCCCAAATAGATCTATTTATAACATTCGCGCTCACAACAAGTAATTGACAGTTCATGATAATGGGCTCAGAGGGTTATCACTACTTAGGCAAACACGTAATCGTAATGTGAAATATCCACTTGCGTCCAATTGTAAAACATGCATATGTTTCTCACCCAAAAACTTGTATATAATTATAAATGTAAAACGTGGGGCTATGAACTCACCTTGAGTGAGTAAATCGACAATGTAAATCACAAACTGAAAATGCGTCACGAATACGCCCGAATGCAACCTAATTAATTATAGTCAGTACTAAGTACTTTGAATAACTAATACTGTATATAATTCTATACAGCTACATCACCATCTAATTGTATTTATGAAATCATATTTATAAAGTTAAAATGTTTATAAATATTACTTTAGTAAAAATGACGTAACTTTATCGTCTTAAGTGCGTTTCTTACGTTCTTTACGTCCACGCTTTCGTATTAAGATGATGTATCAAAATATTATATTTTCATATTTTCAACCCTCTGGTGAACAGTACTTTTACTGTTCATGCACTTTTATAAATTTATAAAATAAATTTAATTATCGTAAACTCGTAAAAGTCGTATCTTATTCGTTTTATCTCTGATTTTAGTGATTCTTTCAAGCACGTCTTCGTAATTAAAAGTTTTATCTAACTAATGTATTTTACAAAATGTATCTATGATGAATAGTGATTTTACTGTTCATAGTTTATAAAATTATTTTTATAAACTTTAATTATCGTAAACATGAAAATTACATAACTCCTTCGTTATTGATCGAAAAATTATGATTCTTGAGGTTTTGGAATCCCAAAAATATGTGCTTTTTATGAAAAATAATTATATAATTTTATCATAATTGGAAAATAATAAGTTTTTATAAAATTGCTTTTATAAAAGCTTTTATTTATCGTAACATGCAAATGGCGTATCTTCTTCGTTATAGCTCATATTTTCAAGTTCTCTACATGCCTACGATCGTCATGACGTGTAGTATTTTATAAAAACATAAAATAAATGCCTTATATTAGAATTAAAATTAGTAGGTTTAGGTATTTGTGTTAAAATGAATTTAAAACTTGTTTTTATAAGTTTTTAATCTAGTAACTTTGTTACAAGTCCTCTACAACACTCATCTCACATGTCCCATGTTACTTTAGATCCTTAAGTCCATTATTGTCCAAGAATCACAAGTCCTCATATTTATTTTACTTGTAAACTTTAATAAGTAACTTTTAAACCATTAACTTATATATACTTCTATAACTTAATCCACACTCATATAATGTATATACTTCCATTATAACATGTCCTCAACATCAACATAACATATGACAAAGCTTATCAAACCATGAACAAATGTAAAAATCCATTTTACATGTTAATAATGTTCCTAGATGGTGATTCACTATATAAACATAATATACATATGAAATAGCAAATGTAAAGAGTTTAAGGGTTTTAGATAACCTTAGTATGAAGTAGGATGATGAAAAACAAGATCTAAACCCTATTTTAGATATTAAACCCAAGCTTCCAATACTTAGAAAACCCTAAATCTAATGAAACCCTGATCCAAAACCTTTCTTGATTAACCCTTGTAAATGCTTAACTAAACCTTCAAACCTTCTTGGTATATCTAAGATATGTTGTTAGAACACTTGCATACTTGCTAAATAAATTTTGTATGGATCATTTAGGGGTTTTGTGTTTGGTCGTAGGTTAGGAGATGGAAACAAGAGAGATTTTGTGTTGTTTTGCTTAAGGAATGAGTGTATGACACTTCTATCTAGTTATGCATGTATATATACTACAAAGACTAGTCCAAGACCACTTGTAAAAGTCTTAAGACAAGATGAGGGTATCCATTTTACATGTTATTAGTGTTCCTAGATGGTGATTCACTATTTAAACATACTATACATATGAAATCACAAATGTAAAGAGTTTAAGGGTTTTAGATAACCTTAGTATGAAGTAGGATGATGAACAATAAGATATAAACCCTAGTTTAGATATTAAACCCAAGCTTCTAATACTTAGAAAACCATAAATCCAATGAAACCCGAATCTAAAACATTTCTTAATTAACCCTTGTAAATGCTTAACTAAACCTTTAAACCTTTTTGGTATATCTTAGATATGTTGTTAGAACACTTGTATAATTGCTAAATAAATTTTGTATGGATTATTTAGGGGTTTTGTGTTTGGCCGTGGGTTAGGAGAAGGAAACAAAAGAGATTTTGTGTTGTTTTGCTTAAGGAATGAGTGTATGATACTTCTATCTAGTTATGCATGTTTATATACTACAAATACTAGTCCAAGACCACTTGTAGAAGTCTTAAGACAAGATGAGGGTTTTATGGAAAGTCCTTGGTCAATTCTACTAGTCATGGATTGTACAAGGTACTAGTTAGTAGTTTGTGTGCTAATTGTCCCCATGGGACTACATATGATCTAAAAATTTAGGGGAGGAGGTAGTACTAGAAATATCTTTGATATTTTGTTGACATTTTATCTATACTTGAAATTTAAATGTATAAAGATTAAGTGTAAAGGTATAACTTGTAATGTGTAGGTTCTAGTTGGTTTATTTTATATACAATTTGACCAAAAATGTTAACACGGGTGAAGTTTTAATAAAACTTTTTGTATTGGGTATAATAATAGGTATTTGTTGAAGCATAGAAAAGTTTTGGTGGTTCTGGGAATGCCTAAACGTATTTTATCGCGAAACGTAAACACTTTACGTAACCAATAAAATAATAATGTGCAAAGTTAATAATTATTCTCTTAATAATTATCTAACACTTGCTTGACGTAAACATTTAATTGTTTGATGCCCGTTTACGTTGAATGATAATATTTAGCTTACTCGATTTAACCTAATGATTAAAATTAAAAGCAAACACGTACAAGACTAAAAATAAATAGTGAAATATATAATGTCGTACAATGACCTAAAATACGGATTGTTATAGTCTTCCCCTATTAAATGAGCCTTGTCCTCAAGGCTTAAGACGCGACACTTGATGACGGTGCGGTCTTTGTGAAGATGTGCGGATACTTCTTTTGAAATTGGTCTTCACATTCCCATGTAAACTCAGGACCTCTCCTAAAGTTCCATCAAACCTTAATGATTGGAATGCGGCTTTGTTTCAATCGTTTAACTTCACGATCCATGATATCAACTGGTTGCTTGACAAAATGAAGCTTGCCATCAATGTGAAGTCCATCCAACAAAACCGTTAATGGTTCATCGGCATAGCACTTCTTCAAGTTGGATACATGAAATGTATTGTAAACCCTGCTCAGCTCTTGCGGAAGTTCAAGCTTGTAAGTAACAGCTCTAACCTTTTCCAACACTTTGAAAGGTCCAACATATCTGGATTTTAGCTTCCCCCATTTGCCAAAATGTACTACTCCTTTCCAAGGCGAAACCTTGAGCATAACTCTATCTCCAACTTGAAATTCCATCGGCTTACGCTTTAAATTGGCGTAACTCTTTTGTCGATCACGAGCGGCTTGAATTCTTTGCTTGATCTGAATGATCTTCTTAGTCGTCTCTTGAACTACTTTTGGACTGATGGGTTGAACTTCTCTAACCTCGGCCCAACAAATAGGTGAACGACACTTTTGACCATAAAGTGCTTCAAATGGTGCAGCCTTGATGCTAACCTGATAACTATTGTTATATAAAAACTCGACTAACAGAAAATGGTTAACCCAAACCTTTCCAAAGTCGATTACACAATCACGAAACATATCCTCGAGAGTTTGAATAGTCTTCTCGCTTTGTCCGTCAGTTTATGGGTGGTATGCAGTACTCATATCCAAATTCATACCCAATGCCTTTTGAAGTGACCACCAGAAATTTGACGTAAACCTAGGGCCGCAATCACAAATGATTAAGACAGGTATTCCATGCCTTATGATTACCTCTTTTAGGTACATTCTTGCCAACTTTTCCATAGGATCAGTTTCCTTCATTGGTATGAAGAATGCGGATTTAGTAAGTCGATCAACAATCACCCAAATGATGTTATAACCTTGTGACGACTTAGGAAGCTTCGTGATAAAATCCATAGTGATATTATCCCACTTCCATTCAGGTATCTTGGGTTGTACCAACAAACCCGATGGCCTTTGGTGTTCAGCCTTGACCTTAGCACATGTCAAACATTTGCTAACATAGGTGGCGATGTCGGCCTTCATATTGGGCCACCAATATAGCTTCTTCATGTCCTGATACATCTTGTCAGAACCCGGATGGATAGAGTATTTTGACTTGTGGGACTCGTGCATGATCACAGTCCTCAAATCGCCATAACAGGGTAACCAACTCCTGCCATTTAAGCATAGAGTTCCATCCGCGCGGGGTTCTAACTTTTCCGTTCTAAGTTTCTCTGGATCCTTTGAATTTTCAATCAACATACCTCCAACATCTTCGTTCTTGATGTTCTCTGGTTTCCGTGCTTCAGTCTGAGCATTCAAAATTTGTTTGGGGAGATTCAAACCAATAGTCATGACTAAGGCTCGAACCCGTAATGGCTTATTCCGTTCTTTACGGCTTAAGGCATCGGCCACTACGTTTGCTTTCCCCGGGTGGTAATGTATTTCACAATCATAATCGCTAAGCAACTCTAACCAACGACGTTGCCTCATTTTCAGCTCCTTTTGATCAAGAATGTGTTGTAAACTCTTGTGGTCTGTGAACACCATACACTTGGTTCCATACAGATAGTGTCTCCAGATTTTTAAGGCAAACACCACTACTCTAAGTTCCAAATCATGAGTCGTATAGTTCTTCTTATGAATTTTCAATTGGCGTGATGCATAAGCAATCACCTTCTCTCTTTGCATCAACACAACGCCCAAACCTTTTATCAAAGCATCGTAGTATATGATATAATCTTTACTTCCTTCAGGTAAAGCAAGAATTGGTGCACTACACAACTTCTACTTAATCTGAAACGCTGCTTTTGCCTTGTCACCCTAATCAAACTTAACTCCTTTCTGAGTAAGCTTGGTCATTGACTTTGCCGGCTTCAAAAATCCTTCGATGAATCTTTGGTAATACCCAGCACGACCTAAAAATTGCCAAATCTCTGTTGGTGTTTTAGGAGATGCCCAATCTTTTATGGATTCGATCTTGGCGGGATCCATGTAAATGCCTTGACTATCAATCACGTGGCCGAGAAATTGTACCTTGGGAATCTAAAATTTACATTTGGAGAACTTAGCATACAATTCTTCTTTTTAAGCAATTCTAGAATTGCCTTAAGATGTTCTTCATTTTCCTTCTTGTTCTTAGAGTAGATGAGGATATCATCAATAAAGACAATCACGAATTTATCAAAATATGGCTTGCACACACGGTTCATGAGATCCATAAATACCGCCTGTTCGTTCGTCAAGCCAAATATCATAACTTGGAAATTGTAAAGACCATATCGAGTTCTGAATGCCGTCTTTGAATATCTTCTTCACGTACTCGAAGCTGGTGATAACCTGATCACAAGTCTATCTTAGAATAAACACTAGATCCTTATAGTTGATTAAATAAATCGTTGATCCTTGGGAGTGGATAATGATTCTTCACCGTCAACTTGTTCAGTTCTTGGTAGTCGATGCACATTTAAAACGATCCATCCTTCTTCTTGAAAAACAAGACCGGATCTCCCCAAGGTGAGGAACTGGGTCTTATGAAGCCTTTGTCAGAAAGCTCCTTGAGTTGGTCCGGCAATTCCTTCATTTTAGATGGAGCTAATCGATAAGGTGCTCGTGTTGCAGGTGCAGCACCAAGTATCAAGTCGATATGAAATTCCACTTTTTGAGTCTGTGGAAGACCTGGCAAGTCTTTTGGAAATACTTTAGGAAAATTTCAAACGATCGATACTGTTGCTTCTTCTCTGACTTATCTTTGGTATCCTTTGTAGTAACATGTGCCAAAAAGATAGGACATCCTTTCAGCAAATAATTTTAGGTTTTTGTGCACGAGATGATGTTCAATCAAGTCTCATTTCCCCGATTGCTTCTGTCACCACGTATGATCAACGTTTCATTTCCCAAGGGAATATGAATGATTTTCTTGGCACAAACAATGACAGCTTAGTTCTTTGCTAACCAATCCATACTAATTATGACGTCAAAACTACCAAGTTTTACGGGCATTAAGTCTATGTTGAGTGGGTGATTTAAGAAATTTAATGTACAACCCCGAATGATAGCGTTTAACCTAATTATTCTCCCGTTAGCTAGTTCAACATCATAATAATGATCTAAGGTAGTTGGTGTGATATCAATTTGGGAGCTGAATGCAGTAGACACAAAACTCCTATTGGCGCTAGTATCAAATAAGATAGAAGCATAGAGGTTGTTTAAAAGGAACGTACCCGTAATGATGTTTGAGTTTAGGCTTGTCCCTGCACGGCCTACCACATACACTTTTGCTGGAGCATCCATTACCTCCTTGGTTATAGTGGTTGTTGTTCTTTAGTTTTGGACACTCCCTCTTAAAATGTCCCTAGGCTCCACACTCAAAGCATGTTGGTTTTTAACCTGCCCCAGTACCCCTTTGGTTGTTAGCAGTGTTGGTATTTGCAGTACTCCTACAGTCATGGGCCAGATAGCCAACTCTATTGCACTTGTGGCATTTTAAAGAACACTAACAGTCATGGTGATAGTTGCATTTTGAGCACAGAGGTTTAGATCTCCATAAGGTTTCTTCTCACCGGACCCTGCAGCATAAGCCCTGCCCGTGTTCTGCCTCTTATTCTGTTGTTGTTGTTGGTTATCATCTTGCTTTCTTTTGTTTTCACTATGTCGTTTAGCAAAAGTGCAGATCTTCTTGCACATCATCTCAGTTGCAAATTCAATTGCATCATGCATGGTCTTTGGCTTAGATGCAATTACACTTCCGTGAATCATGTCGGGCAAACCACCGAGATATTTCTCAATCTTTTTTGACTCTTCAGGAAACATCCTAGCACACATCAATGCCAGTTCCTGAAATCATTGGTTATAGCCTACCACGTCGGTACCCTTAACCTTTAAATTCTACATCTCACCCTCAAGTTTCTTAACCTCGCCCCTTGGGCAGTACTTGTCAATCATATTCTTTTTTAGGTTTGTCCACATCATTGCATAAGCAACATCATGACTAACAGTCTTAACGTGGGAGTTCCACCACGTTAGAGCACTTCTAAGAAGAGTACAAGTGGAAAACTTGATTTGGTTTTCCATAGAGTAGTTGCTTATACGGAATACGGTTTCCATTCTTTCAAACCACTAAGTCAACTAGATGACTCCTTTAGTACCCTTAAAATATAGGGGTTTGCATTTCATGAAGTCTGGGTAAGTGCACTCATGAGCAAGAGGAGCTTGTCTCCTTACACCCATTCCTGAATCATGGCTGTCTTCACCATTTCCGCTTTTGGTGGCCTCACGTGCTACCAATGCATCAGCAACGCCTTGGTCAATCAGTCTCTTAAGTTCCTTATCAGTCACATAAGTAGTGGGGGTAGTTGTTGTGGCTGGTGTTGATATGGTGGTTCTTTTTGGTGCCATTTTCTTCAAATCACAAGAAAATATAATACCCGTTAGATTTCATACAAATCATAACCATGACATGACATATACACAATAAATAAAGTGAGATCACATCACACAGTGAAATATGAAACTGAATTGAAATTTACAATGGTGTAGCTAAATCGACATTCATTCATAATAAATTTGATTACAAACATGACATAATACATCCCTTCCATATATAATCTGGAAACATACATGGCCTGATTCGGTTACAAAAGAATCACTACCCTTAGGTTACAAAATGAAAATAAAATAGAGCCTTACTAGCCGAGGAGTTACCCCGTAATACTTAGTAGGCTATACAACATAGCTACAACATAACCATAAATAAGAACTGCTACCGGCCTCCTCCGGTACGTCAGGATGTGCTGGATCCCTAGCAGGTGTCTACTGACTCTGTAGCACTGCCATCTGAGTCTGCAATGTCCTCAGTAGTGTTAGTGCCTCTGTGAGCTGTGTCTATCTCTTATGGTCTGCTGCCCGTAAATCCTTGATCTCAGTCTGTTATGCTAATACAGTAGAACGCAGTGCTCTCACCTTAGAACGGGCTGTGTCACTAGCATCCATCGACTATACCCAAGCCTTACGAGAAAGTATGGCCTTACTCTCCATGAGTCTAGCTGTTTGAGCATGGGCGCGTCTATCTCTACACAACATGTTGAGCTAACCTCTCATCAATGATCTATCATCCTTTGCATCATCTAGTTTTCCATAAATCTCATATGTGTCCTGCCTAACAGTTGAGACAAAATCTGTCATCCTCTGACTCAACCCTGTCACATCAGTCGCTGTTGGTATCCCCTGAATGTACTCAACCATCTCATCCCAAGTGTCTGTAATCCTATAACCAACATCTCTCTCTAGGTCACACCTAATCTCATCATCTAAAGTGGCAACAAAACCATAATCTCTCCTAAACTCTCTAGTGGGTCTAGCAGTAGGAGCAGATGAACTCTCACCAACCTCAAATCTCAGACTAAGAGTAATACATAACCTCTTCTGAGGCCGTAACGTAACCTCGGAAACACCCTCTCTACAGACAGTAAAGGAAAGAAGCAAAGGTGGTGATGAAGTAGGTAATGTTATAGGTAAAAGTGGTGGTGTCCCTGATGGTGGTGTCTCTGATCAAGATGCTAAGATGTAAGTGGATGGTACAGTAGCTCTCATCATGGCCACAGATGCCCTGGTATGTAAAAGTACAATAGGTGATGGTAATGGTAGTGGATAGGAAGTAGATGGTGACTCGGCTCTAAACCGGATCATAGCAGCTATGTATCCCAAAGGATAAGTAGGACTAGCAGGTAGTGGTGGAGGTGATACATGTAATGGTGATGGTACTGGTAGAGGTGGGGATGGTATCTGTGGTAGTGGTGATGAGTATGATGTATGTGGTAATGGTGGCGGAGTGGATATGACAAGAAATCTATCAACCTCTGCCGCACACAGGAATGGAATAGGTGTCTAATCCCGGATAGACATCCTGGCAATGGTATGACATGTGGGTGGTGAGACAGAGTCGGCCAGAGCTAGGTGCTCCTCCTCCTCATCCGCGTCCTCATCCTCTTTCTTGTCACCAGCATTGTCTCCAGAGGGATCCTCTTCTTCCTCCTCCTCATCATCATCTCTGTCAGTAGGGTAATCAGCTGGATCTTCCTCAGGATCCTCATCATCCTCCTCTGGATCCTCCTCAGGCTCGGACTCAGTAATATAACCTGGTGAATCAGCAATAGGTGAGACAGCAGCAGGCATGTAACATTCTGTATTTTTAGGTCATTTACGACGTCATCTATTTTACTAATTATTTTTTTTCTCGTACGCGTTTACTTTTAATTCTTATTATATAGTAAAATCGCGTAAACTAAAAATCAACAATTAACGTAAACGGACACCAAACGAATTAAAGTTTTCGTCAAGTAAGCAATATATTATTTTTACGAAAGTAATAATCAACTTTTTATATTTTATTTTTAGTAGTTGCGTAAAACGTTTATGTTTCGCAATTTAATACATTTAGGCATACCCGGAAGCACCAAAACTTTTCTACGCTTCAACAAAATACCCACATTTATACCCAATACCTAAAAATAACAAAATATCTTATACATATGCATGTATAAACCGGATTTGGGGTACACATCAAGAAATATCACAAAAAAGTCTCAACTTGGTCTTTTGTACATCACTTGTCATTAAACCTTATGACTTTTGCAAGCAAAGCCCATACTAGACCAAGACTTTCACTAGGAAAAATGACCAACTCTTCATTGTTTTCCTCATCATGTCTTTTATGAACCTAGTCCTTATTACATCTAGCTACAAGAAGTATATAAGGAAAGTAACTAGCAACTAGAACACACACATCTCATTTGATCATAAGTGTTAAAACACAAATCCTCTCCATAATTTCTTATCTTGAAGCCCACGGCTCAAAACCCCCATATAACTAATCCATATCTTAGATTTAGTCCTAAGACATAACAAGCACTCTTACATCCGTCCTATGATAACCTAAGAGGTTTTTTGTAAGGGTTCGGCTAAAGGTTTACAAAGTAGCAATGTCAAGAATAGCAAGATTATGGTTTTGGCTGAATGTAGGGTTTTCAAAGTTGCAAGCTAGGGGCTTTTTATTGAGCTAAACCAAGTGTGAAGATCTGTTGTTCATGCACCACACATTATATTGAAGTTACGCTAAAGACACTTTATTTCTTTACATTTATCAATTTATGTGTATATAAGTTCTATGTAGTGTAATCACCATTAAGATGCTTTTAAAACATGTTTTTATGAAACACATCCAAACTTTTAGTTTGGATTCGACATATAACCTGGTCATTTTATAATTTAATAAGATATTACGTCTCATGACGATTTCCAAAAGATAAGAACTGCGAAAAACTGGATTTTATAACGAAAAAGTATACCACGATTTCATAGTGTTACGTTAAATAATACTATTATAAAACTATTTTATCAAAAGTTACTATTCACCACAGAAATTAACTTTATAAACATCAATAAATCCGATAAAACTTTTAATAAGAAGACGTAACTCGAAAGAAATCGCTAAAAACGGAGTAAAAACGAATAAGTTAGACTTTACGAGATGTTATAGATAACTAAATCATAAAAATAAATATATGAACTGTATGAACAGACAATCATTATTTATCAGAAAACCAAATTTTGAAAATATTAAATATTTTGATAACACGGCTTAATACGAAGGTTGGACTAAGAAACGGACTAAAAACGAAGAAAGTTACCCAGTGTTTACTAAAAGTATACTTATAAACGTTTTTATACTTTATAAATATTGATTTCACTAAAAATGATTAATTGGTGATGTAAAGCTAAATAGAATTACATATGGATATTAGTTAATCAAGTACTATATTACTATGTATTTTCATAGTGAGGCCCTCTGGGGTGGCGTACGACGAGTTTGTGATTTACGTTAAAAGTGTCCAACTCTCATACTGTCACTACATGACCAACTAATTTATGATCGCCTCGAACGATAGAATGATGAGCTATACGACCTAATAAATAATCAACAGTTTGTTATATGTAACATCTATAAGACTTATATTAGGATTATGTTCAATCAATCGCTAATACGTGACACATTTTTCTATATATGAATAAACATTGTAGAATTACCCAAAGCACACGAGTGAGTTTCATAGCCTCTTGATTATTAACTACGTTATGTTTACAAAATCTACGTTGTGAATTACATTGCAGTTTTATCTATTGGACACAAGTGTATTATTACGTGTTTACAAAGTGTAAGTCTATCTAGAATACTGCCTGAATATTATTACTAAGTTACCTTGATGCCGTGAAGTCCCTAATTATCATGAACCGTTAATTGCTATTGTAGTAAAGCCGATTGTAGTGGATAGTATCTATCGTACAGAGAAATCTACACACCTTTCTTGGGTCACAAGTTGATCAAAGGTGGCATTTAACATTGAGAAGGATTGTTAGGTTGTTGGAAGCATCCTAAATTCTGATTGGGGCAGTAAATCTGGTAAGCTTCGGGTTCATGAGCTTTAGTCAATACAATACCAAATTGGACTAACTTAATTTATTTCAGAGTCTACTAAATACTTCGATCTATGTGGTCTACCCATTTTACCGAAAAACCTACTGATTTCACCACCTTTTGTGTTGACTTTTAGCATGTAATTTCAGGTCCTAGGTATAGAAGATCGGATGGGTAGACATGGCGATATCAATGTGAAAAGATATTCAGTGTTTTATCTATATCAATTGCAACTTTATTATCTTTAAAAACTTGAAGTCATCTTTTAGTATTAATGAATGCTTTTGTGTTAATTAAATATGTACATTAGGAATGTTTATGACTTTAAAACATATAGACCCTAATGTATAAACTTTGATATTTTATCTAAGGCATCGAATGAAATCTTGTCTTAAAAACCCCATTTATGGTCGTTAACTCTGATATTTTGCTATGGCATCAAATGAAATCTTGTCTTAAACGTCCATTTATGGTCGTTTCCTATATCTTGATTGTTGTACTTTGAAGTAGCACCCCATTGTTACCATTCCGCTGCTACCTGATTTTGGGGGTGTTACAGATGGTACCAGAGCCAAGGTTATAGGGAACTGGGTCATTTTCAAAACCTAGTCTATAACCACAAAGTTTAAAGATTTTCTTTCATTTTTAAATACAGAATCCTTCATCACTGTCCGATATCCACGCGCGCGTATTCCCCGATCCTTACTTACTTTTCTGATTGTCATTATTGCATTATATATATAATCTTATATATATAATACTTGGTTTAAATTCGATCTCTTACGTCTATCTTCTGTCATATCAATATCTATTTCTATCGATCAATTATATAAATATCGACTATCCTGATTAATTTATAATTACTCATATCATTCTCCATTATTTACCATGTGCCATAACTCTGCATACTTTTACAAATTCTCAACGAATTGTGTACTTGTGTTGCCAGAATCATGCCGCCCAGGAGATTTAAGAAGAAATCTGTTAGGAAGATAGTGGAAAAGCGTGTGGCCAAAGCCATTGAAAAATATGAAAAGACTAGAGCTGACTCAAACAATACTGGTGGATCCGGATCAACAAATACTGGAGGAACTGTTGTACCAGAGATGCATGGATGTTCGTATAAGACATTTATGAATGGCAAGCCTCACTCTTTCAAGGGGACTGAAGGTGTAGTCGGACTGAAACGTTGGTTCGAAAAGATGGAGCAAGTGTTTGAAATTTGCAAATGTGCTGAAGATGACAAAGTGAAGTTTGCTATGTGCACGTTCGAGGGTCGTGCTCTAACCTGGTGGAACGGAAATGTTCAGACTTTGGGACTTGCTAATGCTAATCAGATCCCCTGGAGCAACGTGAAAGCTATGATGACCACTGAATACTGCCCAGCAACTGAAATCCAAAGGATGGAACAAGAACTTTGGACTCTGACTCTGAAAGGAGATGATATCGAAGCTTACAGTAATCGTTTCCACGAACTAGTTCTGATGTGTCCTGAATTGGTGTCCACTGAAAGTAAGAAGATTGAAAAGTACATTCGTGGGTTTCCTGAAAGAATCAAAGGAAACATCACTTCTTCAAAGCCTGCGACCTTGCATGAGGCAATCAACATGGCCCGTGAACTGGTCGAGCAATCAGTTCAGGGTAGGGCTGCAAGAATTGGGGAAAGCAATAAAAGGAAATAGGAAGACAACCAGAGAAACAACACCAACAATAACCATAACTACAACAATAACCACAACAACAACAACAATAACCACAACTGAAACAACAATCATCACCAGCAACAAAACAAGAGACCAGAAACTGTCAGGGCATATGCTGCAGGCCCAGTTGGAGGAAAGATTTATGCTGGAAATTTACCAAAATGCAACCGGTGCAACTTACACCATCATGGACCGTGTCATCAAAAGTGCCAAATATGTCAAAGAATAGGTCACATAGAGAAGGATTGTAGAGTTAGGCTTCAGGGTGCAAGTAATGACTTCTTGCAGAATGTGACATGTTTCGAGTGTGGTGATAAAGGACATTTTAAGGACAAGTATCTGAAAGCTGGGAACCGGCAAAATGATGGAGCTTGTGGGAGAGCTTACGTGGTGATTGAAAATCCACAGCAGAATCCGAATGTGGTCACGTGTATGTTTCTTCTTAATGATCACTACGCTTGTATTCTCTTTGATTCGGGTGCTGAGAAGAGTTTTGTATCTTCTGCGTTTACACATTTTATTGATATTGCCCCAGCAACTTTAAATACTAGTTATGAAATCGAATTAGCAGAAGGAAAAGTTGTTAGCACCAATACCATTTTACGTTGTTGCACCTTAGTCTTGTGTAATCACGTATTCAAAATAGACTTGTTACCAACCCGGCTAGGTAGTTTTGATGTTATCATTAGAATGGATTGGTTAGCAGACCACCGAGCTCTCATCGATTGTTATAAGAAGATTATCCGTATTCCTTTTCTGAATAGCAAGATTATTGAACTTCAAGGCGAGAGGCCAAAAAAGGATCTTCGTTCACTAGCATGTATCAAGGCTGATGAGAAAAAGCTTGATGACATACGTGTTGTCCGAGACTTCCCTGAGGTATTTCCAGACAATCTGTTAGGTTTACCTCTTATGCAAGAGATAGAATTTTGCATTGAACTGATTCCAGGCGCATCGCCAGCTGTTAGATCTCCATACCGGTTAGCCCCTTTAGAAATGTTAGAATTGTCGAACCAGCTTAAAGAACTTTAAGAGAAGGGTTTTATTCGACCAAGTTACTCACCATGGGGAGCACCCATGCTCTTTGTCTAGAATAAAGACGGTTCGATGAGAATGTGTATTGACTACAAGGAACTAAACAAGTTGACTATAAAGAACCGTTACCCTCTCCCCAAAATTGATGACTTGTTTGACCAATTACAAGGTGCGTGTTATTTCTCGAAGATAGATCTTCGCTCGGGGTATCATCAGTTGAGAGTCCGAGAAGAAGATATACTGAAGACCACGTTTAGAACTTGATACGGGCACTTTGAGTTTACAGTCATGCCATTTGGGCTGACGAACGCACCAGCAATATTCATGGACTTAATGAACCGCATCTGTAAACCGTATTTGGAAAAATTCGTAATTGTGTTCATTGACGACATCTTAATCTTCTCAAAGTCAGAAGAAGAACATGAAGTCCACCTGAAGACGATTTTAGACTTACTCGAGAAGGAGAAGTTATACGCCAAATTTTCTAAGTATGAATTTTGGTTGAAAGAATTTCAGTTCCTAGGACATGTGGTCAACCATGACGGTATCTACGTGGATCCTAGCAAGGTTGAGTCTGTCAAGAATTGGAAGACTCTTGAATCGTCAACTAAAATCCGTTCATTTTTAGGATTGGCGGGTTACTACCAGAGATTTATTGAGAATTTCTCCAAGATCGCCAAGCCCCTCACCCTGTTGACTCAAAAGAATAAGGCTTATATGTGGTGCGATATGCAAGATGAAGCTTTCCAAATTCTGAAGGAGAAACTATGCAATGCTCCTGTGTTATCACTCCCCGATGGACCCGATGACTTTGTGGTCTATTGTAATGTATCAAAACAAGGTTTTAGGAGCGTGCTGATGCAACGGGGCAAAATGATAGCGTATGCGTCAAGACTGTTAAAGAAGCATGAGAAAAATTATACCACCCACGACCTGGAATTGGGTGAGGTGGTGTTCACTCTTAAAATCTGGAGGACATTTCTTATGGGACGAAAAGTTGTTCTCACTATGACACAAGAGTCTCCGTACATATTGACTGAAAGATTTAAATATGCGCCAAAGGCGGTGGATCGAGCTACTCAGTGACTACGAGTGTGAGATCAAATACCATCCGGGCAAGGCGAACGTGGTGGCAGATGCCTTGAGCAGGAAAGAAAGACTCAAGCCAAGACGAGTAGTGTATGGTATTACTATTCTTCTGGCCTTGAGACTTTGATTTTAGGAAGCGCAATGCGAAGGCTTCCAAGGATCTCAAAAGCCCCAAACGTGAATGGCTAAGAGGATTAGAAAGACCATCTTTGATCAACGAGATAGTGGTGAAATTTATTCTTTGATCGTATCTGGATTCCATCTGTTGGTGGTGTAAAGGGATTTTGATATGGATGAAGCTCATACTTCTAGATATTCAGTACATCCGGGTGCGGTTAAGATGTACAATGATCTGTGTGATTGTATTGGTGGCCTGTATGAAAGAGGAGACATTGGAGTAATTTAGCTGATGTCTTACGTGCTCTAGATTAAAACCGAACATCAGAAACCCTTAGGATTTTCTTCAGCAACCAGAAATTCCTGAGTGGAAATGGGAAAAGTTAACAATGGACTTTATCACAAAGTTGCCTAAAAGCAGCAGTGGGTATGATACGATTTGGGTCATTGTGGATAGACTGACCAAGTCGGCTCATTTCCTACCTATTCGTGAGGACTACAAAACCGAGAAGCTGGCAAAGATTTATGTCAACGAGATTGTAGCGAGACATGGTGTGCCGGTGTCAATCATTTCAGACCGTGATGGTTGATTCACGTCACACTTATGGCAAGCTTTTCAGAAAGCGTTAGGTACGAGACTAGACATGAGTACAGCTTACCACCCTCAGACCGACGGTCAAGGTGAGCGTACTATTCAGACGCTGGAGGATATGCTTCGAGCTTATGTTATGGATTTTGGTGGCAGTTAGGATACTCATCTTCCATTGATTGAGTTTTCTTATAATAACAGTTACCACACGAGCATTAAGTGTGCACCATTCGAGGCTCTGTACGGGCAGAAATGTAGATCCCCCGTGATATGGACTAAAGTTGGAGAAAGACAGCTTATTGGACCAGAAATTGTGCAAGAAACTAACAGAAAAGATTGTTCAAATTAGGAAAAGATTGAAAACGGCTAGGAGTCGCCAGAAAAGCTATGCTGATAAGAGGCGTAAGCCTCTTGAATTCAAGGTTGGAGACCGAGTGTTACTTAAGGTATCTCCATGGAAGGGAGTGGTATGATTTGGCAAGAAGAGAAAGCTAGCACCACGATATGTGAGACCGTTCGAGATCGTAAAGTGTGTTGGACCGGTGGCTTATCGGCTGAAGTTACCCCAGGAGCTAAGTTGTGTCCACGACACGTTTTATGTGTCGAACCTAAAGAAATGCTTGGCTGAGCCAGATGTTCAGGTGCCTTTGGATGAGATTGAGATTGATGAAAATCTACGTTTTGTTGAAGAACCTATTGAGATCGTGGAATGAGATGTGAAAAAGCTAAAGCGAAAAAGAATTCCATTAGTCAAAGTTCGTTGGAACTCTCGGCAAGGAGCTGAGTATACCTGGGAACATGAAGACCAATTTCGGATGAAATATCCGTATCTTTTCTCCGAACCCGTACTTTCCTCAAGTGCCGCAACTTGAGCCTTGAGGACAAGGCTCTTCTAACCGGAGGAGACTGTAACATTCCGTATTTTCAGGTCATTTACGACGTCATCTATTTTACTAATTATATTTTTTCCATACGCGTTTACTTTTAATTCTTATTATATAGTAAAATCGCGTAAACTAAAAATTAACAATTAACGTAAACGGACACCAAACGAATTAAAGTTTTCGTCAAGCAAACAATATATTATTTTTACGAAAGTAATAATCAACGTTTACGTTTCGCAATTAAATACATTTAGGCATACCCGGAAGCACCAAAACTTTTCTACGCTTCAACAAATACCCATAATTATACCCAATACCAAAAAATAACAAAATATCTTACACATATGCATGCATAAACCGGATTTGGTGTTTACACATCAAGAAATATCACAAAAATCTCAACTTGGTCTTTTGTACATCACTTGCCATTAAACCTAGCCATACCTCCTATCCTTTTGACCAAAGACTTCCATGTTTTACTCATCTTGTCTCATGACTTATATATGTATTCTTTGACTAGTCATTAGAGTATATAAGGCCTTTACTAGTGAAATACACATACACACTTCTCACTTTCAATGTGTAAAACACACAAAATCTCTCTTCCCCCTCATCTCTAGCTCACGACAACCACAAGACCAACACCAAATCCATACCAAATTTTATTTAACACATTTACATACATTCCTACAACATATCTAAGATGTTCTAAGAAGATTTGAAGGCTTGGTTAAGTCTTTACAAGTGTTAAGCAAGAAAAATGGAAGATTAGAGTTTAGGGTTTCAAGATCTCATCATCATACATCACCGTAAGGTTATCTAAAACCCTTTATGAATTTACAATTATGATTTTATGTGTTTATAAGGTTATCCTAAAAGCCTTTTATGTCGTACATTAATCATTTTATGTGTATATAAAGTTCTATTAGTGAAATCACCATTAGGAATGTTTTTAAACATGTAAAACATATTTAATTGCTTGTGATTATAATTTTGTACACTTGTATTTCATGTGATTTTATGTGGTTAAATACAAAAATTATGATATAATGGCTTGTGGAAAACTTGTGGTATTTTATTAAGTTGAAAAAGTATATAAAACAAGTTTATATATATGAAAACCTAATTATTATTAAGGGGTTGTTTTGGTTCGAAATCCAAAGCATGGATTTTATGTTTTATAAAAATAGTACGTCTCATGACGATTCCAAAAAGGTAAAAACTCGAAAAAACCGATTTTTTTTTTTTTTTTTTTTATATTTATAACGAAGGAGATACGACGATTACAAGTTTACGATAATTAATACTTTTATAAAAATAATTTTATAAAAAGTTACTGTTCATCAGGGACTTTATTTTTGGAAAAACATCATAAATAAATAGAACATTTAATTACGAGAACGTGCTCGAAAGAATCGCTAAAAACGGAGTTAAAACGAATAAGTTACGACATTTACGATAACTAAATCTATAAAAATAAATAATAAAAACTTATTGAACATAAAATCACAATTCATCAGAAAACTCAGATTTTTGAAAATGTTAAATATTGATAACACTGTCTTATACGAAGGCGTGGACGTAGAAAACGAAAGAAACGACTTAAAACGAGGAAAGTTTACGACAGTTTATACTAAATTATACATTATAAACGTTTTTTTACTTTATAAATATGATTTCACTATAACGATTAGATGGAAGAAGTAGCTATATAGAATTAGATGTGAATAAGAGAGAATCAAAGTACTATATTACAAGGGATTTTCATAATGAGGCCTCCTTCGGGTGGCGTATCGACGAGTTTGTTTGATTTATGAATATAAAGTGTCCTTAGCTCCTCATGGACGATACTACATGAACCTCTTAATTATGATAGCCCGAACATAGTATGATGAGCTAAAACGACCTTAAATATCAAAGTGTTTAGTACTTATACTAAATATATTGGGTTTAGGTTGCATTCGATCGTAATCGGTGACACATAATCAATTGTGAAATTGAATTGTTGATTACCATTCACTCTAGGTTAGTATCATAGTCCCCTTTTTACTACGTGATTGTTTTACAAAATCTATGGGGTGAATTACATCTCTCTCTCTATTTCTTACTATTGGCACAAGTGTTTTTTCTAAGTGTTTTCAAAAGTGTTTAACAAAGTGTATGCTATCCATATTTCTGCCTGAATATTATTGCTAAGTTACCTTATTGCCGTGAAGTACCCAATTTATCATGAACCGTTAATTTACTATGTAGTAAGCGCGATGTGTTGTGGATAGATCTATCGGGACTGACAATCCCCACCTTTCCTTGGGTCACTAGTTTGATCAAGGTGCATTTAACATTGAGAGGTGTTAGGTTGTTGGCAAGCATCCTATATTTTGATTGGGGCACAAATCTAGTTAAGGCTTCGGGGTCATGAGCTTAGTGCAATAATAAACGTTTTGGACTACTGAATGTGTTTCAGAGTCTACTATTACTTCGATCTTGTGGTCCACCCTTTTTACCAATAAACCTATGATTTCACTCAACCTTTGTGTTGACTTTTAGCATGTAATTTCAGGTCCTAGGGTATGAAGATTGGAGGGGAGCCGTGGCGGATATCAATGAAGACGGATTCTGTGTTTTATCTATATTCAATGCAACTTTTATTATCTTTAAAAACTTAAGTCATCTTTTGGGTATTATGAAGCTTTTGTTTAATTAAATATGTACTTGAAATGTTTATTATTATTTTAAAACATATGGGACCTAATGTATAGACTCTGATATTTTGCTATGGCATTGAATGAAATCTTGTCTTAAACGTCCATTTATGGTCGTTTCCTATATCTTAATTGTTGTACTTTGACGTAGCACCCCAATGTTACCATTTTGATGCTACCTGATTTTGGGGGTGTTACAATTATAGCGGATGACAACCATGCTTCCAGTTCAAGACACTCCATATCTTTGTAATTAACCTCAACAATGTCTCCGTCATCCCTTGATGGGACTACACTATAACATCTTTCATACTCAAATTAAATTACATCAATTAAATGTACCCAATGTCTCCTATCATAAATTTTAAGTATATAACATAATAATGTACGCGTACCAGTCACTTAACTTTTCCACAAGCGTTTTTCAAACCATAGGCTCTTCGACTTCGTCATCATCCTCATCCACCAGATTATAAGACGACGCCTATAAAACATATTATCATATCAGATTGAGAAAATTTGAAAGAAAATAATTTAATACAATTCCAAAATGTCTTACATGTCTATTCCTTAGTAATGATTGATAAATTAATCATGACAAAAAGAATTTGGTACATGTTGCATACCTGCGCCTGCTGAAGAAATCACGAGAAGAGGTAGTAGCATGAGAGTTGACTTTTCTATCACTGTTTGATATTACATTTTTCATGTTGTTGACCATGCAGGTGGTCCGGGAACGTCATGGTTTTGGTTTGGAAGAAAACATCAGCTTAGACTGTTCATTACCCGAACCCTGATTACTATTCTTACTTTTCTTGATCATATTTCCTTTATATGGACCCATGAAATCCTAGAATTTTTCTGATAAATCAACAAAAAATTCTGAATTTATAAATAAATTTGCAGGAAAACACAAAAGAATTATACTACATAATAAGGTTGCAGAATTTTATCATACATCTTTGTCGTTTTTTTTGAAAATAAACTTGCAAATGATGAAGGTGGTTTTTTAAATTTCTGATCAGTTGTCTCCATCCTGCCTGCTTCACCTACAAATGACAATTCATTGTAAGAGCATGAACTCGAGAACTGAATACAAATGAACAAAATCGTATGTAATAATATAAATTTAATACAACTCACATTCATAACTTAGATCAGAATATACTAAACTTTCTTGACCTTTGGTGCCACCTTGATAAGAAAAAATGGCAACAAAGCATTGGTCAAAGTAACGTCAAATAACAAAATCCAGTCAAACTCATGGATTGGTACAACAGCCTTTAACCGGAAAGTGGAAGCCATTTTTTATTGTAATATTACAAAAACATGGAAACCGTACACAAAACTACCTTTGTACTTCAAATAATTTCCATTATTAACCTTTGGTTTTATGTTTATTCTCCCTATGAATGTATCAAGACAACGTATATACAAAGACCAATTCCCTTGTTTTTGTTAAAGATTCGTAAGATATAGAAATATACAGCCAGTAAAAAATTGTATTCAACTGATAATAGCGATAAGATAAGTGATTTACTGGATGAAGTGTAACCGTTAGCTCAAGCTCTTCCCTATCTCTTAATACTTTAACTACAGCAGTTTCATTTGGCTTCTTCATCGAAACCAGATGATCAAAGTTATTCGCTGCCGGTTCCAAAAAGGAACTGCAGAACTTGGATAAAAAAATATATTATATAATATGTTAGATAAGGGGAAAGGGTGCAATGATGCTAAAGGTACCATATTCATAACTTCTTAAATGCAATCGCAGAATTTAAAAAAAGCCATGGATCATATAGGTGAATGACAAAAATATATGACATCAAACTGTACTGATGAAAAATACAGAAGAAACACCAGACGGTATGGAACATAAATTCTACCTTTTCCATCATTTGCTATGGGAACACCGTCTATACATACAATTTAGGGCTCTTCAACTAACTTGTGCATAAGTTTGAGATCAGTCTTTTCATAAGTATTGATTTTAGGCAAATGGATTATCTAGTGACTGGACGCCACCTCAATGATGACATGGCACCCATAATTCAATAAATTTAAATAAATTTCGAAATTATTTTAAAAAAGTTGTCCATAGCAAGGTTTGAACTCATGACCTATGGTTAACATGCAATGCCCTTAACCAACTTAGCCAGGCCACCATTTGTGTTTTACTATGGAAAACAATAATAATATACTATGTTATTTTGATTTAAAAAAATATATGAAGATATACTCCTATGAAGATATACTCCATAAGATATTAATCAAAATATATCGACATATACGTAACCTCCATTAGGTCTCTCCTTGCTTCAATCTCTTTTCACGCATATCAGCATGTAATCTTCTAAGCTCTTCTGTCTACAAACCACTAAAAAGATCATATCACGAATGTTATTATTGAGAGTGCAATTATCAAAGTTTTATGAAGTTTCAGCTCTGATTTATGTTCTACCAGTTTGTTTGCATATTCTTCTTAATTGTTGATTTGTCTTCTCAAGTGTCAGGTAAACAAAAATATCAATCATGATTTATGATTAATTATTGGGGCCTTCATTATTTTGTTAGTTCAATGTGCTATAACATGTTATTAGTTGATTTGTGTTAAATATAAATTTACACAGTTGAGATGATGGCACTGAATTTGTAATACATGAAGGTGGGAAGAGGTTTGTAAAGTGGTCATATTCTATATCAAGAATGGTAGATCCTAATGTTAGTCTACTATTAACTTATACACTATCATTCTTTTTATATAAACATTTTTTTGGGTAAAAGGTTAACTCGGAAAATATATAAACATTGTATGTGATAATAAGAATCTATGAAATCATGGCCGACCAAAGTCAACAACAAGAATGTGGTAGTAGTCATGTTGGCTTAGTATACGATAAAAGAATGTGCAAACATTCAGCACCTGCAGAAACCGAACATCACGAAAACCCCGAACGCATTCGCGCTATTTGGAACAAACTTGTATCTGCTGGTATCCCTCAAACGTACGTAATTTACTCTACTCTCGCACACTTACTTCTTTTCTTTAGTAGATACTATATTAAATTCTGAATACTATGTTGTTGTTTTTTTTCAGATGTGAGGTTTTTAAAGCTAAACAAGTGGAAGACAAATATATAAAAGCAATTCATTCTGAAATTCACACTCTTTTTCTTAAGACTATAAGCTCCAAAATAACAAACTTCATGGCTGCTACATACGATTATGATAATTCTGTTTATTTTTATTCTTATAATTCTGTTTATTTTAACAAAGGCTCGTCCGAGTCTGCTTATCTTGCTGCTGGCTCCATGCTTCAGGTAATATAATAGGCTCAGATCAATGTACGTACGTGTTGTATATGTATACGGTTAATTAGTGTCGTATTTAGAGATTGTTTGTTTTGTAGGTTGTTGAGAAAGATGCAAAAGGGGAACTTGATTTCGCCTTTGCGATTGTTAGAGCTCCTGATCACCATGTTGAAGAAGACAAACCCATGGGATTTTATTTATTCAACAATGTTGCTATTGCAACACAGTTCCTCCTTGACCACAAAGTGAGATCTAACTATTTCTATTTCAGTGTTTTTATAACATTAATGTTTGTTATTTGTTCAGACAATAATTAATTATTTCTTTTTACCCAACCAACGTATGTTTAGGG
The DNA here is from genome assembly GCA_026074375.1 of Tanacetum coccineum. Taxonomy (NCBI): domain Eukaryota; kingdom Viridiplantae; phylum Streptophyta; class Magnoliopsida; order Asterales; family Asteraceae; genus Tanacetum; species Tanacetum coccineum. Next base: position 31,373 of record BQNB010025217.1, read on the forward strand.
AATTAGGTATTAACAAAATACTCATTGTTGACTGGAACGTACATCATAGAAATGGTACTCAAAAGATGTGTTGGAAGGACCCTCGGGGTGCTCTTCTTTTCTGTTCATAGGTAAATTAAACATGTACATACTAGAAAAGGCATTTAAAAATCAGAGCTAAGGAAATTAAAGGTTTGCTTCATCAAATTGAAACGAGCACTCCTCCGCCTGCATCTGTAGCAACCCCTGTGAGTCTTCATTGTCATTTGCTGATATCTATATAGTATATTGTTTGCAAGATTTATATATATATATATATATATATATATATATATATATATATATGTTTTTCAGTCGATTATTAAATTACTCTAAAGTTTTTAGGTTGTTGATGAAGACCCGTATGTTGCGGTTGTGAGAAAGAGGAAGGTAGATCAACCTAGATCCTGATCGTCATGGGGCATCGCCATTTTTTCAACCCTCCTTATATGCTGGAGGCTGAGGATGATCAATGCTAGAACTTGACAAAGAACACCTTCATGCACTCCTGTTTTCTTTAGAGTTACAGAAACAATCTTAATAATGTATGTTCTTTTCCTCTCCATACATCTTTTCATTATTTGTCACACTAGTCTCCACACAGAGGAAGGTCGAAGAAACTATCAACTCAGATAGTTATAGGGGGACTGGATTCAGTTGCCAAACAGTTCTCTTGTCGAGAAAATAGGTTGTGTTTTATGTTAATTATGTGCTAATCATTGGTAGGATTTTTCTCTAATATATATCATGATGTTATGTAGTAATTAATCTCTTTTAATACCTTTCAACATCATCTTTCTTCTCTGCTGGCTTACACTGATCCGGATGTGGTTGAAGCCTGTCTCCCAACTCTGATAGCTTTCTTAAGAAAATCAACTGAAAAACACATTATAAGAGATGTATCTTTAAGTTCAAAGCTATTTGCTTTTGCATAAGGTTAGGGTGGGAAGGATGACGGACTTGGATTGGTTGCATGTGCCATAGAGAATGTATCTGATCCATTAGCTCTTGAGTTGGGCAGTACCCTACATTTTAAGTTTTATGCAGGCAACGAGTCGCTAAAAGAAAACTCTGATAATTCCTTTTTGCGTCTCCTATTCCCCGAAAGGATGCTATTTTCGACAATATTGTTTTACGCTCTTTTTATTGGTGTGTAGCTAGATGTAATAGAACTTTGAATTGGGTTAGTTGGCTTCAACACCCTTTTTTGATTCCTTTGTAATTTACTAGCTCTTTGCTAGTGGTTCTAATAAAGTCACCGTTCAAAAAAAAATAGGGTTAAGACAAACAAAAAGAGATCAAGCCAAATTATTTTATATGGATAACAAAATAGGCATAGTCTATATATATGTAATTGATTGAATGTGACAAACTGGGACG
>BQNB010025217.1:33077-55376 GCA_026074375.1 Tanacetum coccineum
TGTATTTCCTAACATTTTTCCTTGAGCATACTATGATATGGGTTTATCTCTGCCCTGCGTTTATCTTTCCCTGCGTTATTTTTCTTTGCGTTTATTTTTGCCCTTTGAGCTCTATTTTGCTATGAGCTTACGTTTGCCTTACGTATATTTCCCCATTTACATATATGGAAGTTGTATATATGTATGTATATATATTTTTTATTTTCCTAAGACATTGTGAGTGACACAATGGTCTTATTTATTTTAAGACATTGCAAGTGAAACAATTGTCTCGTTTACTTCTGAAACATCATGCATAATACGATGGTCTTTTAAACTTTTTGCGACTTTACATTATACCGTTTTGCGTAATTTTGGAAACCCGTTGCAGTCCGTCAATCCCACTAATTATCTTACTATTCGACTTTGAACACCCACCCCATGCCATTGAAACACCTACGTTGTTACGTACTCGTCTCCTTGTATCACGTCATCTTGGAACATGACTTTTGGAGCCTACTTATTTATATTTTTTATCCTTTTCGATTTTGAAGAAAATGTCGGCAAGAAGAGAAGAAATAAATTCCGCGGAGATTGAGCAAATTGTGGCATAATGAGTTGCTAATGCCATTGAAGCTATTATGGCATATGAGACAACACTCTGTATGACCCACGGCTTGATGGATAAGGTCGTATGTCAGGGAACCACAATAGCAAGGAGTGTTAGCAACAAGAGGAAATGGGAAGAAAATTCAAGAGACAACCGTGTGCAACAACCATCTTGCAAGAGGAAAAATGGAGCAAGAACCTACACTACTAGAACCAATGAAAAGAAAGCATATGCTGGGAGTTTGTCCTACTGCAACAAGTGTAAATGGCATCACGATGGACCATGTTTTGTAAAGCACGATAACTGTAATAGGGTTGGCCACATGACTAGGGATTTTAGTGTTCCTGTTGCTGCAACAATTCAGAGAACCCCTGTGGCAAAACAAGTATTTATTGTCACTTGCTTTGAGTGTAGAAATCGAGGGCATGTCAGGAGTGATTGCCCAAAGACAAAGAATCATAACTGTAAGAACCAGATTTGGAAGGGAAAATCTCGCGAGAACTCTAATTTCATCAAAGACAAGACCTATGCTTAAGAAGAAATCTCCCCGCCTTACCTAGTGAGACCTAAGTCAAAGCCTTCTTAGACTATGTTACCTAAGAGGCCTACATTCGTGTTTTCCTTTAAATTCGTTGTATTGTGTGAATGTTTTAAAATTCCTATTAATATATGCGTTATGACGATTCTGTCTGTTACACCTAAAATTTCTATTGCCTTATGTAAGGTACTCTTCACATCTATTACCGTCTTACAGCTCATTTCAATATTATTCACCATTTTATAAGTATAAACTAATTGGATGTTATCCGATAAACTATTTTATGTCGTCTCATAAACATAGTAGTTGTCGCGTTATAAGCTATTTTATCGCCAGCTTATAAACCATTTAGCTGATAGATTCTTGTTTATTTCAACACCTTATAAACCATTTCACTGTAATTTATAAACCATTCCAGTGTCACCTCATAAACTATTTTATAGACATGTTATAAACTATTTTACCATCAGTCTACGAACCATTTTGCTGACAGCGTATTAACCATTTTACTACTATTCTATAAAAACATTTTGTTACCATCTTATAAACTGTTACGTCGTCCCCCTATAAACTATTTTGCTATCATAAGACGTTCCACTAGCGCCTTCCAAACCATTTTGCTATTATCTTATAAACCATTCCGCTAGTATTTTATATAAACCGTTTTCCTGTCATCCTACAAACCATTTTTGTGGGAACCTTATAAAGTACTTCATTAACATAAACTGTTTCACCGTCGTTTTACAAGTTGTTCTAGCGCCATCTCATAACTACTTTCACAATCATTTTTCAAACAAACTTGTCTTTGTCTTTTAACCTATTTTGTCGCTGTTCATAACATTTTTTGCCATTATTTATCAAACCATTTCGCTAACACCTTTTAAACTATTTTGATACCATTCTATAAACCGTTTTGACAATCTCTTATAATTATCCTACTATTATCTTATAGCTTATCTGGCTATCATTTAATGAACTAATTCATTTCCATTCTATAACCTATTTTACAGTTAATTATAAACTCTTTTGCTACCCTATCTAAAACTACTTGTAGTCATCTTACAAGCTATTTCGTTGCCATCTCATGAACTATTTTGTTGTCATTTATAAACTATTTTGCTGTCAAATTATAAACTATGTCGTCATCTTATGAACTACTTCGTGTCTTCTATAAACTATTACACTGTCGCTTTGTAAACTTTTGGGTTGTCAACTCGTAAACTATTTGATATCATATTATGAACCCCTTTACTATTACGTTATAAACCGTCAAGTGGCTTTCTCATAAACTATTTTGATATCACCTCTTGAGCTATTTTACGCTGTTTTACAAAATGTCTTGTGTCGCTATATAAACTATCTTGTCTTTGTTTTTACGGACTGTTTCACTATCTTGTAAACCACCTTGTGTATACCATGAAACTCTGAGAAACCTCACGCTAGTTTTGACGAAATGAACATTGTGTCGTCAGTCCTTAATTACACATAGCCTGATCACCTATGTATAATTCAGGAAGGACCATGCCATATTGGGAGTAGTCACCATAAAAATTTTGTCAATTTACCCTTAATTTCCATTTGTATTTTCTTTCTTTTCTCTACATTGTCAACGGGATTATATTGTACTCGTGTTTTATCAATATTTTGTGTGCGTATTCGTGAGTCGTGTTGGTCATGTGTACTCGTGGTTGTAAGCACCAAAACTAAGTAGATAATTCTCAACCTATAGAGACACCACACCCTTAGCCAAGAGACCAAATCACGCTCCCTGTAGTTATGATAAATATGAATTGTAAGAAATTAGAAAGTAACCGACTTATCCTTTTAATTGGATGATAACCAGGAGAAATAGGAGATTTCCTTCAATATATTTACCTTTTCGTGAGTTAGAATCACGTAAATTATGAGATTCTCGTACCGACCAAACTTCTGATAGACCTGAAGTTAAAGCAATGGACGCAATTATTGCAAGAACATGGAACCTAGTTGATAGAAGCCTTACCTCCGCTAAGATTTTCCCTTTTAGTGACATCGTCCCATATACTGTAAACACTAGGTACTCTATTGAGTTAGCCGATGGAAAGATTATAGAAGTTGATACCAACATTTGAGGTTGCGTACTGAATATTCTGAATCATCTATTCAAAATAGACTTAATGCCCGTAGGACTTGGAAGTTCGACGTGATCATCGGTATAGATTGGTTGACGAAGTACCACGCCATGAGAAATTGTGATGACAGATCATTCATATCCCCTTAGGTGATGAAACTTTAACGATTCGAAGCAATAAGAGTGATGGATATGCATCGATAGTTGCTAGTAAGTTGAGTTGTTTGATAAGATTGGTACGTTAGAGCGGGATAACTTGAGACTTGGAGGCATGTTATGTATTGAGAGAAAGAGAGTTGACCGTCTCCGGCGTAGTATGTCGTATACTCAAAAGGATTTATAAGGCCGAGTTCCTCACCCTGGGGAGCTCCAATATTGTTCGTCAAAGAGAAGGATGGATCCTTTAGGATGTACATCGACTACCGAGAATTAAACAAGCTAACCGTGAAGAAGCTAACCGTGAAGAACCGTTACCGTTACCTAGTATAGACGACCTCTTTCGATCAACTACAAGGATCTAGCGTTTACTCGAAAATCAACCTAAGGACTAGTTACCACCAACTAAAGTTCGAGAAAAGGATATTCTAAGACCGCCTTTAGGACCTGTTATGGACATTTCAAGTTTCAGGTCGTGCCATTTGGTTTGAGCAACGCACTAGAGGTATTCATGGATCTCATGAATCGAGTGTGCAAGCCGTACTTGGATAAGTTCGTGATAGTATTCACTGACGACATCTTTATCTACTAAAAAAGAAATTAGGAGTACGAGGAACACCTTAGGCTTATCTTGAAATTTCTTAAGAATAAGGAATTGTACGCCAAATTATCTAAGTGTACATTCTGGCTCCTGAAAGTGCAAATTCTCGACCACATTGTCGATAGTCAAGGCATTCACGGAGATTCCGCCAAGATTGAGTCAACCAAGGATTAGGAAACGTCTACGACTCCAACGAAGATATGAAAATTTTTAGGTCCTGCCGGTTACTCCCGACGATTTATCGAAGGTTTCTCTAGGATAGAGAAGCCTCTGAACCAAACTAACTTAGAAAAAAAATGTGAGATGCGAATGGGAGGAGAAAGAAAAGGAAGCCTTTCAACTGTTAAAGTAGAAACTTTATGGTGCACCAATTTTAGCATTTCCTGACGGAACATAAAACTTCGTGGTTTATTATAACGCCTCGCATAATGTGTTAGGTACTATAACGATGCAGAAGGAAAAGGTGATAGCTTACGACTCTCGACAACTGAAGGTTTAGGAGAAATAGTGTTTAGTTTCAATATTTGGGAACACTAATTGTATGGCATAAAGCATACCATGTTTACAAACCATAAGAGATTACATCACACTCTAAATCAAAAGGAATTGAACATGAGACCACGTAGATTGTTAAGATTGCTCAGTGATTACGATTGTAAGATTCGATATCACCCTGGAAAAGCAAGCGTTGCGGCATATGCTCTAAGCAGAAATGAATGAGCTAAGCCTCTCAGGGTGAGAGCCTTAGTGATGACCATTAATTTAAACCTACTACTATAGATTCATGAGGCACGAGTAGAAGCTCTCAAGAAAGAAAACATTAAAGATGAGAACCTTCATGGAATGGACAAAGAGTTTGAGAATGGTCTTGATGGAACTCTCTGCATTAGGAGTAGTAGTTGGTTACCAGGCGCCACAAACTTAGGAGAATTAATCAAGCATGAGTTACACAAACCTAACTATTTCATCCACCATGGAATCGGATAAGACCTATCATAATCTTAAGCAGTTTCACCGATGGCCTATTATGGAAGAAGGCATCACCACCTATGTCAGCAAGTGCTTGATGTGTATAAAGATAAGGAACGATTACCAGAAGCCATCCGGTTTATTGGTACAATCAAAAATACCCCATTGGAAAATATAGCCATGGATTTTTATCATAAGACTACCAGAGAAAACAAGCAGTACGATACTATTTGGGTAATAGTGATCATCAAGAAAAGAATTATGCCGACGTGAGACGCAAACCCTTAGAATTTCAAATTGGAGATAAGGCCATGTTGAAGGTATCGCCTTGGAAAGGAGTGATACGTTTTAGCAAATCGGGAAAGTTGAACCCTAGATATATTAGACCTTTTAAGATTCTCACTGAATTTGAGAACTGTCGCCTATCGACTTGAACTCCCAGACCAACTAGGCCGAGTTTACAGTACTTTTCACATCTCTAACTTGAAGAAACATATGTCCAACGAAACACTTGCCATACCGCTGGATGAAATCTAAACCGACGACACACTACACTCCATTGAAGAACCTGTCGAAATCATGGTCCATGAGGTCAAGCGTCTGAAGCGGAGCCGCATTCCAATTGTCAAGGTACGGTGGAGCTCTAAGAGAGGTCCTGAGTATACGTAGGAACGGGAAGACCTAATGCAGAAAAAGTACCCGCACCTTTTTACTAATCCTTAACCTTCGTCGAATATTACGTCTTAAACTTTGACGACAAAGCTCTTTTAACAGGGAAAGGATGTGACACCCCGTAAATTTTCGATCAATATTTTAGCCGTTTCCGATTAATAATTTGAATTTTTAAAGTTTCGTTTAATTTATAGGTTTAACCGGGAAGTTTACCCGCCTTTTTATTTGAGAATCGCCACCGGGAGTGAACCGGGAAACCTAGCATTGTAGTACTTTAGCAATAGCCACATTTTTATATTTCTAAGCAATATTTAAAATTTCGTAATTTTTTGTGATACCGTTATTCGTTTCGTTACTTACGTGAATCGTGTTTTATCTAAAATATGGGCATATGCATGAAGGACTTGGAAATTAAATCAAACATAAAGCACTAGTATCCTAGAATGATGGAGACCATTTTGGTCCCCCCCCCCCCCTTCTCCTCTTGCTCACGTCCAAACAAACACCCTTATAATCTTGGATGCCAAATTTGAATTTCAAAGTAATAAGATAATATTACAACTAGCATTTGTCCTTGCTTAATTGTGATTGGGAGATCATTTTGGTCCCCTCTCCCCTCTTTGTCCTATTACACGAAACACACACACTTACACACTTTTAGTGTGTGAAGCAATTGTCCATATATACCATGTTACATCTCATTTTTCATTCATATCTCACACACACTTAGCATTTGAGTTTTCTTTTTCTCTCTTGCTCTCTTAGCCTAAGAAATACATACACACATATATAAATCCATAAAATTTTCATCTTTGATCAAAAACTCTTGAAGATTTGTTGAAGGTTTGATCATTTGTATCATTCGGGTATTTGTTAAACAACATTTGGGTTGTTTTAGTCTTATTCATCCTTCTAAAAACCTTCAATCTTTGTAAGTCTTCAAATCTTCTAATAACTTGTACTTTCATAACCATCTTGATGCATACATACTAGTTGTACAACTTATTTTGTGAAATAAAGATTTTAAAACTACATAAACCTTAAAAGGTTATGCTTATGGTTCGAAAATAATGATACTAAATATAAGGATATCATAGTTTTGTGATCGTGGTTATTTTCGTGTAATAAAAATGGTATGTTATAGCTTATTTATATTCGGCTTATATAATAAGCTTTTGGAAAAGCTTATTTTGATTTTTTTAGAGCTTAATGGGCTTATGCTTGTATTCGGCCCAACTAGAAAAGGGAGAAGAAGTATTCGTTTAGCTTATTTAGTTTTGGCTTATATTTTGTTAGCTTATTTTGAAGAGACAAATGGTAAACTTATTTCGGCTTAACAAATAAGCTCGAATATAGCTTATTGGGCTTTTAGCCGCGTCCCACAACCAAGGCCCAACACCACGAGCTTATTTTGAGCTTATGTGGTTCGGCTTATTATTGTTTAGCTTATTGTGAGCTTATTGATAACTTATTATTAAGTCGCGTGTTTATTATTTGATCTTTTGCTTATCGGACTATATGGATAAGTAAAACTACATTTTTGGACTTAACGGGCCAAGGCCCAACATAAATACAATACACCAAGGCGTAAAGCTACGGTGTAGCTTATTGAATAAGTTCGTGAATAGCTTATTTAATAGTGAACGACTTAGACGCTACACGTTTAACTCATTTTAAACGTTGGACGTTGCGAATAATAAGAGATTTGATGATGTATAGTTTGTAATTATGAAAAATGGATTGAAAGTGATTTGAAGATGGTTTTAAATAAAGTTTATGACTTTGGAAAATGTGTAAACACGAACGGGTCATGCCGAAATTTTGTAAAAATTATAGACTTAGAAAATTTTAAAAATATATTTTATAAAACTTTTCCCAAAAAAACATATTATTTATAAATGATAAATAATATATATAGTTCACCGTATAAATAAATCAAAATACTTGTATTTACGTTTTTCTACCTACGTATTTAATTTAAGAACCGACAGTTAAGCGTGCTCGTGTGAGGGAAGCACTAGCATGGGTGACCTGTCGGGAAATAGATAAATTAAAGATATACAAACATTATTATCAAAAGGTTTTAAATCTATATTTAGGTTTATTGGGTAAAGAGCCGAACAATACAATAAGTATATATATATAATACTTAAATATAAATATATAGTTTTAAATATTACTGTATACCAACAACCACATTACGATCACTAACGTTTTATTAACAAAGTATTTTTAAGTAAACTTTGATGCATCATCCGCATTTTTCCTTCATGCCGATTCTAAGACGAAACCTATATCCTCATAGATCGCATTCGTGTACCGTCGTTCGTTTCCGTGTGATCATATTTCAAGATATTTACTCTTTCATTTCACCAACTCGAGGTGAGTTCATAGCCCCACTTTTACTCATTTTGAATAAATGGTTTATAACTTGGGGTAAGAAACATTGCTTGATTTTTAAACTGGACACAAGTACTATACGTGAGATTTCTCTGTTTACGTGTTGCCTAAGTAACGTTAGACCACTATTGCCTGAATCATCATGAACCATTAATTACTGTAACCATCCTTTGGTTATGTGAGCGCGAGTGAATAAATAGATCTATTGGGACTAATTATCCCTATCCGGGTAAGAAGCACTTACTAGTTCGAGTTTGCCAAGAACTAACAGATATATGTCATGTCGAAATTAGTTAGGTGGTCTTTAGTCGGACACCTGAAGGGCAAGCCTTATATAGCACTATACATGCTATCTTTCAGTATTAGCTTCGGTGTCATGAGCTTAGCGCAACGTAAATACCTTTTTATGTGAAGTTGTATCTGTTATAACTATCACATACATATTGATAAACTTGTGGTCCACGCTAATTACATTTGAAATAAACAAATGAATTCACCAACTTTATGTTGACATTTTAAGCATGTTTTTCAGGTACTTAGCTTTGGACTTCTCTGATGTGCTATGTGGAGTCTACGTGCAATATGATATCATCTTTCAAGACTTTATTATCATTCATACTCGTTGTCTTTTGAAAACTTAATTATGCTTCCGTAAAGTTTTAAATTTCATTTCAAATCTTGTAAGACTTATCCATTTTTAATAAATACAACGAGTTATGATTTCTAAAACGTTCATTAGTGGTCGTTCTTTGTACTTTATGTGATGTATATTATGACGTCACGCCCCCGGACATGTATTCCGTTCAGGCTCCGTTTGGGGGTGTGACAGATTGGTATCAGAGCCAAGGTTATAGAGAACAAGGTAGCATTATCTAGGTAGAATAAAGAAAGAAAAGAAAAATCTAGGCGGAAACCATAAATAGCCACCCAGACACCTCAATCCTCCAGACGTCCCCCACGCACCCACCCGAGAACATGTAGCATGGCCATTGCTAATTCTAATAAAGTTTCCACACTTTCTTACACAGATCATGTCTTGTTGCATACCTGCACCCATGTTCCCTTGTGTTAGAGTATTATTTTTTGGTCCTAACCCTTTGCCCTATATAGAACTCTAAACCAGTCACTCACCCTTAAATCCCTTCCATAGTATTGATTAAGTGGTATTCTTGCAAGCCTTGTAGTATAAATAGGTGTCATAAAGCAAGTATACACATACACTTACCCATTTGCAAGAAAATCAAACACAAACTCTCTCCACACCACACTCAACTCACGGCATACAATCCACACACAAAAACCTTCATAATTTTTGGTTTCTAAGGTATTCCAAGTATACAAGGGTTAATATATAACATATCTAAGGTCATTCAAAGAGCATTGGAAGCTTGGTTGGAAGTATTTTGGGATAAATACTTGTGTTAAGCTTGTGTTATCATCTTTATACACTCATTTAAGGTTTGCCTAAAACCCTAACCTATTCAATACATTAATTTTAGATTTTATATAATTGCTATGTAGTTAATCATCACCTAGGTTTATTTTATAAAGTTTATAAAATAATTACACACTTGTATAAATTCGAACCTACTTTGTTCATGGTTAAAATGATGCTAAAAACATGAGAACATGTTTTACTTGTGAATTTACAAGCAATGGATAAATTTATATAATTTATGGTTATTTATTTATTTATATAGTTTATATGAGTAAATAAATATAATGGACATGCTCTTTGACAAACTTGGACTATACATGATGGACACAAATTTAAGGACTCAAGGTATATCAAATATGTGTTATTACATAAAGTAGAGGACTTGTAGTAATTTAATTAAATTAAAAAGTGTATAAAACAAGTTTATAAACTTAATTATATAAAAACTAAAAACCTACTGTTTTATTTCGTTAAAAAATAATATTTATTTTATATTTTGTTAGAATAGTACATTTCATGACGATTCTAAGCATATAAAGAACTCGAAAATCCGAGTTATAACGAATAAGTTATGAAGTTTACGAGTTTACGATAAAAAGTGATTTTATAAAAGTAATTTTATAAAATCTGAAACTTTACAAATCTGATGAAAAATATATGATATATTTTGGTGAAATTACTTTTTACAAGGAATCCAAATATATAAGAAACTCGAAAAACCGAATTATAACGAAGGAGTTATCGAATTTACAAGTTTACGATAAAAAGTATTTTTATAAAATTACTTTTAGAAAATATTTTTCTTAGATGGAACTTTTAAAAGTTACTGTTCATAACAGTGAGTTTTTATAAATGTAATATTTTGATAAACAGCAAAAGTTACTGTTCAACAGTAGCTAAAATATTATAAATGTAATATTTTGATAAACAGCAAAAGTTACTGTTCAACAGTAGCTAAAATATTATAAATGTAATATTTTGATAAATTTTCTTAATACGAAACCGTAGGCATAAAGAACGTATAAAACGGAGTTAAAACGAAAAAGATATAAGGTTTATAAAACCTTATGCACTATTTTTACTTTGTGCATTATTTTTATAAGAACAATGAAACTATTTATATAATATCATTATATAAATACATATAAGTGTTAAAACAATTATTATTAATAATTAATAAGCTGTTGGACAAGTATAACATTTTACAAATACAAAGTACATGAACATTTATTTTACAAGTGCAAATGTATATGGTTTAATTTTATAAATTAAACAAACATATTTAATTGGTGATGTAACTATATAGAATTATATGTTGCGTTAGTTATACAAAGTACATTGTACTCATACGACCTATATTTAATTAGGTTGCATTCGGACTATACGTGATGATTTTCATATTTGATTTATATAATCAAAGTTCATTTACTAAGGTGAGTTTATAGCCCCCATGTTTTACAATTACAATAATTTACAACTTTTGGGTTGAGAAACAAGCATTGTTTTACAAATTGGACGCAAGTGTACATTTTAACATGATTACGTGTTTGCTAAGTAGCGATAACCCACTAAGTCCATTATCATGAACTGTCAATTACTTGGTGTAAGCGCGAATGTTATAAATAGATCTATTTGGGATTGACCTCCCCGTTCGGGTGAGTAGCGCTCACTGTGTCGGTTTGCCGGACAACGGCCGTATACCATATCGGATTTGGGATGTTGCGGGTTAGAACATCATCAAGGGCAATGTAGGCAATTTATACTGCAATTCATACATGTCGAGTTTCAGTATCACGAGCTTAGGGAAACGTAATTACATTTTGTGATGTTCGCATCTGTTGCATTATCATACACTTAGAAATCTTGCGGTCCTACATTATATTTACATAAACCTGTGAATTTACCAACTTTATGTTGACACTTTTAAGAATGTTTTTCTCTGGTCAATAAGGTGCAAGTCAAGGATACATTGGTGGTCTTTATTTTGGATGTCATTGCATAAAGATTTAGAAGCATTACATTTTGGGGATATTTGTTATGTTTTAAAATCTTTACATTTACATGTGAACATGTTAAGCCATGGTGCTTTTGTAACAAACAATTTCAATTATTCCAATGTATCAGTTTTTCAAACGACTCATTTAGAGGTCGTACTCATATCTTGTGCTATTGATTTATGATGTAATGCTCCCGGACCCTTATTCCGCTGCGACCCAATTTGGGGGTGTTACAGATTGGTATCTAGAGCCAAGGTTATAGAGAACCAGGTCAAGTGTTTTTACTTGACTATAACCGTTTTCAAACATTGCATCATACAAATGGGTTTTCCCGGGACATACACTCACTAGTTGTTGCATTAGTTGGTCATACTAGATGTTGTCATGATTGATATACGTATTATAATATACTATGTATATTACTATAAGGGTCTTATATTGTTACTTATATAAGCTACTTTTGTTTTGTCACAGATATAGTCATGTCATTAGACGAGGCATCGTCTAGGGTTACCTACACATCGATATCTAGTGATTATAAGGAGCCATCAAACGCAGGTTCTCTCGGATTCATTATCTATAGATACGATGAACTACCCATGCATCTAGTAGACCCATATGTGGAGGCCGCTCTTCAGGCCCCACCATCTCCGAATTACGTGCCTGGCCCAAAGCAGCCAGAGCAGGCACCGCCTTCACCAGACTACGTACCAGGACTAGAGTACCCCGAGTACTTGGTCCAATATGATGTTGAGATTCCCGTTGAGGATCAGCCTTATGCTGCTGATGCTTCACCCACAGCCCTATCTTCGTGTTACATTACTGATTCTGATCTGGAGGAGGATCCGGAGGATGAGTCAGAGGATGGTCCCACAGACTATCCAGTTGGCGGAGGAGATGGTGATGATGATCATTCGTCTGAGGATGATGCTGACGAGGAGGAAGCTTCTAAGGAGGATGAGGTGGAGCACCTAGCTCCAGCGACTTTACTACTGTTTCTCCAGCTGTTGACCGTGTCCCCTCCGCTGAGGAGACAAAGCCGTTTGAGACTGACGAGTCTGCGGCTACACCACCACCACCACCTGCATACCGTACTAATGCTAGGATGTATGTCCGATCCCAGGCACCTATATCGTTTCCTTCTGAGGCAGAGGTTGCTAGGCTTCTTGCCTTACCTACTCCACCACCATCTCCACTCACTCCATTCACTTACCCAGATTCCCTCACTACCATTACATGTACCATCGCCACCTACTACTTGCCCTACTTACAGTGAGGCACCTTTGGGCTGCAGAGCAGTTGGGATTCGGTTGAGAGCTGCATCACCACTACCATTACCATCACCGCCATTACCACCACCATCATCACCTTTACTCCTACCCTCTACTGACCATAGAGCAAATATTTCTGAGGCTGTGTTGCCGCCTCAGAATAGGTTGTGCCTTGCTCCCGGTCCTAGATTTAAGGTCGGGGAGAGTTCTTCTGCTGCTGCTAGGCCTACTGGGGGCTATAGAGCAGATTATGGGTTTATTGGCACTCTGGATGCCGAGCTTAGACATGATCAGGTTAGAGAGATGGTTTACGGGATCAGAGATGGGTTACGGGATCACTGATCTTTGGAAGGGCCCGACTGAGGCTATAGAGGAGGTACCACCGACTATCATGGCAGAGTTGAGCCAGCGGGTGACAGATCTTGTCAGGCAGGATACATATGAGATTTATGTGCGGTTCGAGGACACACAAGATGATCAGGCCCTTCTGAGAGGCCAAGTTAACATGTTACGCAAAGATAGGCAGTTCCATCTCAACACAGCTATGCTTGTTGAGAGTGAGGCTAGAGTTGCCCGAGAGGCATGGGCGTAGTCTATGGGCTGTAGTAGGGCAATACATGATGAGATCCAGGCATATCAGACTCATACTCAAATTCAGGACACTCACATCTCTTCACTGGAGGCACTGGTTACGACATTGGTTTCTCAGACTACATCCCTACAGACACAGTTGATAGCAGCTCTAAGACGTATTGATACACTGGAGGCTAGGGAGCCAGCTCACACTGATGACCCAGAGGATGCTGATAGTTGTAGTTAGTTTACTTTTCAGTCATGTCATTAGCTATCATTATGTTAGCCTGCTATGTATTATGGATTATTCCCAGCTAGCACGGCGGTAAGACTTGTATTTTTCATTTCTGTATCAAACTATCATGTATGTTTTCCAGGTTATATATGAAATGGATGTATTATGTCATGTCAATGTGATCTCAAATATTACTATATATCTCTCTTGTGTTGTGATCTCATTTTATTTATTGTGTATATGTCATGTCGATCTCACTTTGGTTGTATATTTCACTGTGTGATGTGATCTCATTTTATTTATTATGCATATGTCATGTCGCGTTTATGATTGTATGAAATCTAACGTATATTATATTTTCTTATGATTTGAAGAAAATGTCACCAAAGAGAAACGCCGCAACAACCACCACAACACCTATGATCGATGCTCAAATCAAGGCACTAATTGCCCAAGGAGTTGTTGACGCCTTGGCATAACGTGACACAGAGAGAAGCAGGAATGGCGATGACATCCATGATTCAGGGAGTGATGGAAGAAGACGAATGCCTATTGCTCGCGAGTGCACCTACAACGACTTTATGAAGTGTCAACCCCTTAATTTCAAGGGTACGAAAGGAGTCGTTAGGTTAACTCAATGGTTCGAGAGGATGGAATCAGTGTTTCATATAAGCAACTGTGCAGTCGAAAATTAAGTCAAGTATGACACATGTACCCTACTTGAAAATGCTTTGACGTGGTGGAACTCCCACGTTAAAACTGTTGGTCACGATGTTTCCTATGACATGCCATGGAAAACACTCATGAAAATGATGACCGACAAATACTGTCCCATAGGAGAGATTAAGAAATTAGAGATTGAAATTTGGAATTTGAAGGTGAAGGGTACTGATGTGGAAAGCTATACCCAACACTTTCAGAAGTTGGATTTGTTGTGCGGGAGGATGTTTCCCGACGAGTATGATGAGGTTAAAAAGTATGTCGGTGGCCTTCCTGAGATGATCCAAGGAAGTGTGATGGCGTCTAAGCCGAAGAAAATGCAAGATGCAATTGAATTTGCAGCTAAACTGATGGATCAAAAGATCCGTACTTTGGCTGAACGTCAGATTGAAAACAAAAGGAAGCAAGATGATAACTTCAAAAACAACCAGAACCAACAACAACCAAACAAGAGGCAGAACACTGGTAGGGCTTACACTGCTGGGCCTAGTGAGAAGAGTGAGTATGGTGGATCTCTACCAAAATGTTCCAAGTACAACTACCATCACAATGGTCCGTGTGCACCGAAGTGCCGCAAGTGCAACAAGGTTGGCCACCTAGCCCGTGATTGCAGGAGTTCTGGCAATGCTAACGCCGGTAACAACCAGAGAGCCACTAGGGCTAATCAGAAGGGTACCGGTTGTTATGAATGTGGTGCTCAGGGGAATTTTAAGAGAGAATGCCCAAAGCTGAAGAACAAAAACTGTAGTAATCAAGGTGGGAATGGCAATGCTAAAGCAAAAGTGTATGTGGTGGGCAATGCGGGGACAAACCCAGACTTAAATGTCGTTACAGGTACGTTCCTTCTAAACAACCGCTATGCTTCTATCTTATTTGATACTGGTGCTGATAGGATTTTTGTGTCTACTGCATTTAGCTCCCTAATTGATATCATACCAACTACATTAGACCATTATTACGATGTTGAACTAGCCGACGGGAAAATAATTAGGATAAACACTATCATTCAGGGTTGTACATTAAACCTCTTAAACCATCAATTTAACATCGAATTAATGCCCGTAGAACTTGGTAGTTTCGACATCATAATTGGTATGGATTGGTTGGCGAAGCACCATGTTGTCATTGTTTGTGATGAGAAACTCGTTTGTATTCCCTTCGAAAATGAGACATTGATTGTTCGTGGTGACGGAAGCAACCGGGGAAGCGAGACTTGACTAAGCATCATCTCGTGCAATAAAACACAGAAGTACATGCTAAAAGGATGTCATGTCTTTTTGGCACATGTTACTATAAAGAAGACTGAAGGCAAGTCGGAGGAGAAGCGACTTAAGGACGTACCAATCGTTCGAGATTTTCCCAAAGTATTTCCCGAGGACTTACCAGGCCTTCCTCCGACTCGACAAGTGGAATTTCATATCGATTTGATACCTGGTGTTGCACCTGTAGCACGAACACCTTATCGATTTGCTTCGTCCGAGATGAAAGAGTTGTCAGAGCAACTACAAGAACTATCCGACAAAGGCTTTATAAGGCCCGGTTCCTCACCTTAGGGAGCTCCGGTCTTGTTCGTCAAGAAGAAGGATGGATCATTTCGAATGTGCATCGACTACCGAGAACTGAACAAGCTAACGATGAAGAATCGTTATCCACTCCCGAGGATTGACGATTTATTTGATCAACTTCAAGGATCGAGTGTCTACTCGAAGATCGATTTGAGGTCGGGCTATCATCAGTTAGAGTTCATAAAGGACACATTCCGAAGACCGCTATCCAGAACTCGTTAAAGGTCCTTATGAATTTCCAAGTTATGCATTCGTTGATGAACACCAACCGGTGGTATTATGGACTCATGAATCGGGTGTGCAAGCATATTTGGATAAATTTGGATTGTTTCCTTTTTATTGACGCTATCCTCATCTATCAAGAACAAGGAAGAACAACTTAAGTAAATCTTAGCGTTGCTAAAGAAAATAGGAGATGTATGCTAAATTTCGCTAAATGTGACTTTTAGATTCCTAAGTACAACTTTCTCTGTCGCTCGGAATGATAGTCAAGCATTAACGTGGATCCTCCCACCAAGATCGCAACCAAAAAATATTGATCATCTCCTAAGACTCCAACAGAGGATACGTTAGATTTTTAAGGATCTTGACCGTTATTATCGAGATTCATTGAAAGATTTTGAAGGTTGTATAATCTGTGACCAAGCTTGTACCCAGAAGAAAGTCGGCGCTTGTGGAAAGGGTGACAAGCAAGTAAAGGCAGCTTGAGGTGCAGACAGAGTGGGGTGAAGGGGGGTGGGTGATAAGGTTAAGATAGCGTCCCCGGTATCGGTAGCTCTACCTCGAGGAGGAGCTGAAGAACTTTATAGGATTGTATAATAGTTAGTGCGAGTGCGCATAAAGTATGTGTGTGGATGTGTATGATTGTTTATTATGATGCTTCGCATAAAGGATTGGGTGTTGTTTTGATGCAAAACGAGAAGGTGATTGCTTATGTATCACTACAATTGAAGATTCATGAGAAAAATTATACAAGTCATGATTTGGAACTTGGTGCAATAGTGTTTGCTCTAAAGATCTGGAGGCACTATTTGTATAGAACCAAGTATACGTGTTCACAGATCACAAGAGTTTACAACACATCAAAATGAGCTGAACATGAGGCCACGTCGTAGAGTTGCTCAGTGATTACGATTGTGAAATTCGTTATCACCCAGGGAAAGCAAACGTAGTGGCCGATGCCTTAAGCCGTAAAGAACGGATTCAGCCATTATGGGTTTGAGCCTTAGTCATGACTATTGGTTTGAATCTCCCCAAACAAATTTTGGAAGCTCAAATAGAGGCACAGAAACCAGAGAACCTCAAGAACGAAGACGTAGGAGGTATGATCAGGAAGGATATACCGAAGGAAAAGTTAGAACCCCGTACCGACGGAACTCTATTCTTAAATGATAGGAGTTGGTTGCCATGTTATGGTGATTTAAGGACTGTAATTATGCACGAGTCACACAAGTCAAAATACTTTATCTATCTGGGTTCTGACAAGATGTATCAGGACATGAAGAAGCTATATTGGTGGCCCAATATGAAGGCCGACATCGCCACCTATGTTCGCAAATGTTTGACATGTTCTAAAGTCAAGGCTGAACACCAAAGGCCATTGGGTTTGTTGGTGCAACCCGAGATACCTCAATGAAAGTGGGATAATATCACTATGGATTTTGTCACGAATCTTCCTAAGTCGTCACAAGGTTATGACACCATTTGGGTGATTGTTGACCGACTTACTAAGTCTGCACTCTTCTTACCAATGAGGGAAACTGGTCCCATGGAGAAATTGGCGAGAATGTATCTAAAAGAGGTAGTCATGAGGCATAAAATACCCATCTCAATCATTTGTGATCGTGACGGTAGATTCACATCAAATTTCTGGAGGTCACTTCAGAAGGCTTTGCGTACTAGCTTGGATATGAATACTACATATCATCTGAAGACTGACAGACAAAGCGAGAGAACTATTCAAACTCTCGAGGATATGCTACGTGCCTGCGTGATCGACTTTGGAAATGGTTGGGTTAAACATTTGCCATTAGTTGAGTTTTCATATAACAATAGTTATCACGCTAGCATCAAGGCTGCACCATTTGAGGCACTTTACGGTCGAAAGTGTTGTTCACCTGTTTGTTGGGCCGAGGTTGGAGAAGTTCAACTCACCAGTCCAAAAATAGTTCAAGAGACAACCGAGAAGATCATTCAAATCAAACAAAGGATTCAAGCCACTCGTGATCGACAAAAGAGTTACGCCGATTTAAAGCGTAAGCCGATGGAATTTCAAGTTGAAGATAGAGTTATGCTTAAGGTTTCACCTTGGAAAGGGGTCATACATTTTGGAAAACGGGGGAAGTTAAACCCTAGGTATGTTGGACCTTTCAAAGTGTTGGCTAAGGTTGGATCCGTTGCTTACAAGCTTAAGCTTCCTCAAGAGTTGAGCAGGGTTCATAGTACATTTCATGTATCCAACCTGAAGAAATGTTATTCTGACGAACCATTAGTTGTTTCGTTGGATGGACTTCATATTGATGATAAGCTCCATTTTGTGGAGGAACCCGTAAAAATTATGAATCGAGAAGTCAAACGGTTGAAGTAAAGCCGTATCCCAATTGTCAAGGTTCGGTGGAACTCCAAGAGGGGTCCTGAGTTCACATGGGAACGTGAAGACCAATTTCAAAAGAAATATATGCATCTCTTCTCTAAAACCGTAACTTTTCGTCAAGTTTGGTCGCGAACTTGAGCCTTGGGGGACCAAAGACTTCTAAAGGGAGGAGACTATAACATTTCATTTTTTAGGTCATTTTTACGACTTTAATTTTTTCCTTATTTATTTTTAGGCTTTTACGCGTATGTTTTTTATTTTAGTTAAATCGCGTAAACTAAAAATAAGCATTCAACGTAAACGGGCATCAAACAAATAAATGTTTACGTCAAGTAAGTGTTATAAAGTTATTAGGATGATAGTTTATAACTTTACGTTTTTTATTTTTATTTGTTACGTAAAACGTTTACGTAAAGCAATAAAACTACATTTATGCATGCATGACAAACCATAAACCCATCTACACTTCAACAAATACCCACCATAATACCCAATACCCCAAAAACTACAAAAATACTTACACAAATAAAGCCATAGCCGGTTATACAACACATTTGCATACTACACATTCTAATTAAATCAAAACCTCCACTAAGCATAAATTAATGTATCCTTTGTCTGAAATATAAATCATAAACCCTTATCTATGGGTTAACAGCAAAATCTTGTCTCCTATGTGTGTGTATGTACACAACAGAAATCAAGGGAAAAGGGAGAACAAGTAAGCATGTCATTGCTAAATCTAATCAAGTCTTACATACTTTCTTACACAAAACATATCTTGTTGCAACCTCACCATGTCCCTAGTATTATTTTATGTCCTAAACCCTTGCCCTAAGAACTCCAAACCCGGTCACCCTTAAATCCCTTCCATAATATTGATTAAGTGGTATTCTTGCAAGCCTTGTAGTATAAATAGGTGTCATAAAGCAAGTATACACATACACTTAACCATTTGTGAGAAAATCAAACACAAACTCTCTTCACACCACACTCAACTCACGACATACAATCCACATACAAAAACCTTCATAGTTTTTTATTTCTAAGGTATTCCAAGTATACAAGGGTTGATATATAACATATCTAAGGTTATTCAAAGAGCATTGGAAGCTTTGTTAGGTGATTATAAGGGTTATTCAAGTAAAGAAGATTAGGGTTTTCTAGTTTAAGTTTAGGGTTTTATTGGAAGTATTTTGATATAAAAACTTATGTTAAGCTTGTGTTATCATCTTTATACACTCATCTAAGGTTTACCTAAAACCCTAACCTCTTTGATACATTAATTTCATGTTTTATATAATTGCTATGTAGTTAATCATCACCTAGGTTTGTTTTATAAGGTTTAGAAAATAATTACACACTTGTATAAATTTGAATCCTACTTTGTTCATGGTTAAAATGATGCTAAAAACACGAGAATATGTTTTACTTGTGAATTTACAAGCAATGGATAAATTTATATAATTTATGGTTATTTATTTATTTATATAGTTTATATGAGTAAATAAATATAATGGATTTATTCTTAGACAAACTTGGACTATACATGATGGACACAAATTTAAGGACTCAAGGTATATCAAAGATGTGTTATTACATAAAGTAGATGACCTGTAGTAATTTAATGGGTTAATACACAAAAAAGTTACTAAAGTTTGGCCAAATATTCATCTAAGTTACTATTGTTTTTCGGTTACAAATGGGTTACTCATGTATACCGGTTTATTATTTGGGTTACTGAACCTTTAAAACAGTTTACAAAGAGGTTACTCAAGTATACGGGTTTATTATTTGGGTTACTGAACCTTTACATTATTTGGCTTACTAAACCATAAAAAAAGTTACCCGTATACTTGAGTAACCTATTTGTAACAAAAAAAAAACAATAGTAGCTTATGTGAATATTTGGCCAAACTTTAGTAACATTTTTGTGTATTAACCCTAATTTAATTAAGTTAAAAAGTATATAAAACAAGTTTATAAACTTAATTATATAAAAACTAAAAACCTACTTGTTTTATTTTGTTAAAAATAATATTTATTTTATATTTTATTAAAATAGTACATTTCATGACGATTCTAAGCATATAAAGAACTCGAAAATCCGAGTTATAACGAATAAGTTATGAAGTTTACGATAAAAAGTGATTTTATAAAAGTAATTTTATAAAATCTGAAACTTTACATATCTGATGAAGAATATATGATGTTTTTTTGTGAAATTACTTTTTACAATGAATCCAAATATATAAGAAACTCGAAAAACCGAATTATAACGAAGGAGTTATCGAATTTACAAGTTTACGATAAAAAGTATTTTTATAAAAATACGTTACTGTTCATAACAGTGAGTTTTTAGAAAATATTTTTATTAGATGGAACTTTTAATTATGAAGACATGGATATAAGAATCACTAAAAACCGAATTAAAACGAATTAGTTATGATTTTTACGAGATTGCAACAATTAATTATATAAAAGTAGTTTTTGTTAGCCGTGTATTTATTAAAGTGATGGTCATTAAATATTCCCGAGCCTTGTATAAGTAAATCGTAGTTTACGGGAATTTAGTTAAGCTAGTTGGGCCTAGTTGTCGGGCTCAAGCCCATTTGTATTATGAACCGGCCCAACTCAAAGCCCACTAGAATAGTCCACTCTTGTAACTATTTAAAGCCCTCTCCAAGTGTGGAGAGGGTGTTGCTTCTCATTTTTCTTTTGTGGAACAAGTAACCAATTTTCTTTTTTACTTTCTCTCTCTAAAATCTATTTTTTTTATTTTTGTGTTTGAGGTGATGAAATGATATCCTAACAAGTGGTATCAAGAGCCAAGGTTGGGTGTTGTGATTTGGTTGTGAGCTTATCATTCGGTAATTTTTTTGTTGTTTCATTTCGTCATAAATTTTTTTTCTAGCCACAACAGTCCATTTTTTTCTAGATTTTCTATTATTCTAGTAGCTAGTCAACATAGTTTACATTTTTTCATTTTTTAGTTTCTGTTTTTTTTCTCCATTTTTTGTTGCTCACTGTAGTGGTAAGAAAAACACAAGAACGAGTTCTTTCCGTTAGGACCGAACGAGTGAAAAAACTCAACAACCGAACGAGTGAAAAAACTCAACAACCGAACGAGAGGAAACCTTGTACAACCGATCGAGTGGAAAATCTTTTGCACCGAACGAGTGAAAATTCTCGAACCGAACGAGTGGAAAACTTAAAGGACCGATCGAGTGAAACAACTCAAGGACCGAACGAGTGAAACAACTCAAGGACCGAACGAGGAGAATTTTTGAAGGACCGAACGAGTTCTTTTCTATAGGACCGAACGAGTGGTAATCTAAAGAACCGAACGAGTTTTTTGTTGTCTCAACCGATCGAGTATACTCGACTTGGACCAAACGAGTTTTTTTGTCTAGCTTGTACCAAACTACATCACGAACGTGAACAAAAACTTAATCGTTTTAACAAATTTCCGGTTTTCGGTTTCGAGTGACGTTAAACGACGGGACTTAAGAATTATATCATCGTGTTCGTGACATCGTTTCGATCAACGTGGTATATTCGGTTTTCACCGACGCTAACCGTATGAGTTCATAAGATCAAAAGTTCAATCGTTTCATTTCTTATAAATTTCAAACGAAGAAGAAAAAGTATTTAGGAGGGATTTTTTGCATTTATTATCAAGTTTCAAAAAGTGTCACATGCAGTCCCTCTCTTTCAACTATAATTTCACTATTGTCATTGTTGCATTATTAACCCTCTTTGTTAAACTACAATTACACCGTTAGTCTTTTTTTCGAATACATCAACCGTTAATCATTTCAAGCTCAAATTTTGTGCACCGTTTATCGTTTTACGCTCACAAATCGTTAACG
>BQNB010025218.1:2746-59876 GCA_026074375.1 Tanacetum coccineum
ATAAAGAAACTAACTACTAACTACTACACACGCTTTCTATGCGTTTAGACTCTTATTGGAGAGACTATCTATGAATGGATGCCTGTAACCTAGACACCTACCCTCTTTATATTATAGAGGGAGGTTACAAGAAACCCTAGCTTACTAATAAAGCTAACTAACTATTACATAATGGGTCATTATTGTTTCAAAAGAAAACATAATATAATTAGGAAACTAATTAATTAACATTAATCATCACATTAATGTTTTACTAATCTATATCTTCAACATTAATGTTGATTTTGTAACGTCTCAATCAACATTAATCTTGATCTTGTTTCCTTTTGTTTCTTCTTTCTTCATTTCTGTTTATGGGTTTTGTAATCATCAAATCTGTAATTCCTAACAATCTCATCCCCTATTTGATATTACAAAACAATCTGCATGAAGAAACAATGCTAAAACATGTCATCACAATAATAAGCTGCACATCGTGAATCTTCTTCCCCTTTTTGTAATCATCTAATAGGGGTCTTGTGCAACTCGTAAACGCTTCCCCTCAAGTGATGCATGTAGATGGTTAAGTATATCAACAATAAGCTTCCCTTTAAAAGTATACTCACCATCTCTTGAATCTTAAACTCAGTAGCATAGATCAAATCTCCCTTTAGTGCAAAAAAGACATGCTTATTACAATATCATGTAATAAAATGTCTTTGGATAATTCTTGTAGTCAATATATGCATGGCGATCACATGCAATGGCCGATAGTCTCAGTGAGCTCAGACGGATCAACCAGAAACCACTCAATGCTTATGATTATTCTTTTTCCTCAATAATCATATCATGAACTGTATGGTATCATATGCCCCCCAAAATATTTGTAAAGAGCGTGTAACTTTTCCAATCAAGAATTATAGCATAAACTGAACCTCCAAAATGAACCATACACATCCTCATTGTTCAAGACCCAAGGGCGTCTGTGGACCTATAATACTAGCAGAAGAAACCGTAAGCAGACCAGCAGGAACCACAAAGCTTACCAGTAGGAATTAAGAAAAGCTTAGCAGTAGGAACATCCAAACCTCTATAATCGTTCAAAGACATTACGAACCCAAAAGATGTATAAGGGTTATTGCTGATCTGCTTGTGTACCTACTGTAAACCAATCCATATGCTTTGAGGTTAGGGTTTGAGAAGAAACCCTGCTTCCTTCACTTCTGCCTGACTGCTGCCATCTTTAAACGAATTAAGGTTTCCTTAAGAACCCTAATTGGAAAATATGCCTTTTGATAAAACAAAATAAAATTATACACGAAAACCTTATTAACCTTAGATCAAGAGCCACGAGGCTCTGATACCACATGTTAAACCACGATCTAGCCATCTAGGATATAATAACACTGATTGAAACACGTATCGGAATAATAAAGATCACAATCCATGTTATGAACAAGGTTTACTTTATTCATAAAAAACTAATAAACTAACTAGTACATAGATGATTCATGACTCATCTATGACTATCTATTACTATTACATGATACACACTTTGATATTAGACGACTCTCATTGAGAGCTCTATATTTCTGGATGATCAATACTAGACGCCTACCCCTCTTTATATACTAGAGGGGTTAGGGTTTACAAGACAAGATAAGATCAAATAAAATTAGGAAACTATAAATCAGCATTAAATACTATTTGACTAATTTTCAATCAGCATTAAATACTGTTTGACTAATCTTCAATCAACATTAATGTTATTCCAGCTTTGTCTTGTAGGTCTTTCATCTTTAATATGTTTTGTCATAATCAACTCAAAGTACAATTCCCAACACTCTTCCCTCCTCTCCCTATATATTCATACGACACACACACTCTTTGACTAAGGTTTTGTGTTCTTATTTTCCCATCACTTTGTATCTTGATTATTCAAAGTGAAATCTAAAGTTACGGGGTTTTAGACTAGCATCAATTGGTATACAAGGAAGTGTAGTGTGGATACATCATAGAGGTGATCTCTATTTGATCACTTGGTTTCACTTGGTGCTTCAGGTTAGGGTGAAGGTCACCGATTGATTCTACTGATCACGCTACAAAGGTATTACTTTTCTTGTTTTTCTTTGATTGATCATATGACTATATGGATCCGTTGATAGGTGCATTATCTGCTGCGTTTAATCTTTGTTTATATGATAATCATTTAATTCAGCACCTATAGATATCATCCACATAAACTTAGACCAGCAAAATATCACCTTTGTGCCTTTTGATGAATAAGGTCTTGTCAATTTTTCCTCTTTAAAACCCATTGTCCAACAGATATGTTGACAAGGTTTCATACCAAGCTCTAGGAGCTTGATGTAGTGCTTTTTCAACCTTGTATACTCTATCAGGAAAGTCTAGATCTTCAAATCCTGGTGGTTGACATACATACACCTTTTCTTTAATCTTTCCATAGAGAAAAGCACTTTTTACATCCATTTGATACACCACAAAATCTTTAAATGAAGCTTAAGCTAAAAATAGCCTAAATGCTTCAATTCTTGCAACAGGGGCAAAGACTTCATCATAGTCAATCCCTTCTTCTTGTGTGTACCCTTGAGCAACCAATCTTGCTTTATTTCTTATCATAATTCCCCTTTCATCCTTTGTATTCCTGAAAACCCATTTAGAGCCACTAAAGTCCAAACTTCTTGTAACTTGAATTGTAAACTTCTTGTAACTTGAATTGTAAACTTCTTGTAATTTGGTAAATCCACTAAAGTCCAAACTTCTTGTAACTTGAATTGTAGAAGCTCTTCCTGCATAGCCTCTATCCAGCTTGGATCCTTCAATGCATGAATTACCTTTTTAGGTTCTTCCTGTGATAAAAAAACAAGCAAACAAGCAGTTTTGAAGGTCTTTATGGTTTGTTCTTTGTTGAATAGTACTAACAAACCCATGTTCCTCCAAATTCTTTGACATCTTTCTTGTTTGTGTAGCTGATTGCAAATCTCCAATCACTTGATCAAGAGGATGATCTTTATGAATTCTTGTAGTTGGATTAGGACTGACTTGGATTGTTGTATCTAAATTGTTCATGTCAGCCACTACACCATCATCTTCATCATCTCTTGAGAAGTCAAATATGCTATCATCTTCCAAAGCAGGCATATTTGGATCAAATGGAAGTTCAATGCTTGTTTTTCCACCAACAACATTAACCTCATTTGTGCCAGCAGCATTAACAGTTGAACTAACAGTATTAACATTACCAGCAGTATTAACATTGTTAGTGTTGTTAACATTATCTTCCTTCTCTTGATCTTTACATTCACTATCTTTTCTTGGATCTTCATCAACCTTCTTTCCATCATCACTTGAAGGTTTAGATCCATCATCATGAGAACTCTTTGGATCTTGGGAAAATGGTGGATCAGCAGTCCATAATGGTAGCAAAATGTAATCTTTGACAGGTTCTGTCTCCTTTCTAGCTTGACCTGCATTATCACTTGCTTTTGTACCTGCCAAACCATTAGACTGTGTACCTACAACAATTGACTCATAATTCATTGTTCTTGTTAGTAAATTAATATCAAATAGCCAATCTGGTCTACTCCCTACAACATTAGGTGTACTTTCACTGAACCTAATATGCAAGTTTCCTTCCATTATCCTTGTTCTACTATCGAATACTCTAAAGGCTTTATTATTCAAAGAATATCCAACAAAGAAACCTTCGTCAGCATTACCATCAAATTTGCCTAAGTGATCTATGGTATTGAGAATGGTAACAGGACACCTAAATGGTCTCATAAAACTTAAAGTTGGTGTTCTACCATGAAAAAGTTCATATGGGGTCTTGTTATGAGGCTTAACTACTAACACTCTATTTTGCACATAGCAAGCAGTATTAACTGCTTCTGCCCAAAAAGTAGTTGGCAACTTAGAATCAGCTAGCATAGTCCTAGCAGCCTCAATTAGTGTCCTATTCCTCCTCTCAGCAACTCCATTTTGTTGAGGAGTTCTAGCTACACTAAATTGTCTCAAAATACCCTTCATCTCACAAAACTGATTCATTTCTCTGTTTAATCTTTATAGTTTTTACGAAAGTAATTAGTAGATAAAGTTGACACATTTATTTGCTAATTAGTGAAGTAGAGCTTTAAAATGATAAATTTATTTGTTTATTAAGTTTATAAGATCGGGTGGTTATCGGTTATTTGCGGCTCTTCAATTTG
The DNA here is from genome assembly GCA_026074375.1 of Tanacetum coccineum. Taxonomy (NCBI): domain Eukaryota; kingdom Viridiplantae; phylum Streptophyta; class Magnoliopsida; order Asterales; family Asteraceae; genus Tanacetum; species Tanacetum coccineum. Next base: position 6,955 of record BQNB010025218.1, read on the forward strand.
GTTTAGGCAATACATTTTCTTCATAAGGCTTTTTACAAATGTTGGACCAAATAAGTCCATATGTAACAAATGTAAAGGAAGACTGATTGAGTTCTCTGTTTTGGACTTACAAGAGGCTCTGTGCTGCTTTCCCTTTTGACAAGCAACACAGGTTTGATCATTTTCAAAAAGTTTAGAAGGTAAACCTCTTACAAGATTTCCCTTAACCAATTTATTCATGGTTTTAAAATTTAAGTGACCTAGCCTTCTATGCCAAAGTTTAGATTCATCAGATGTGGCTTTTGCAAAAAGGCAAGTTAAACCTCCTTTAGGAACTATGTTCTTTAAATCAACACTATACATATTGTTCTTTCTAGGAACTCTAAGTAAAAACTTGAACTTCATCAATTATCTTAAATTTGGAGAAAATAATACATTCATGTCATTACAAATGAACACTATTCTTTTTATCACACATTTGTAGAGACACTAAAAATTAAACTTTAACTCTCCTCACAAAAACACAGTTTCAAAATCTATATTACCAGTTTTATGGTACATTTTCCTGTGATTTCCCTCTTTTGGGGTTCCGTTCAAAAGAAACAATCATTCATCTATCTTTTCATAGTCTTGTAAGATAAGGACATGTCCCTGTCATGTACCATGATCATCCATTATCTATCACATCCTTAATCTTGTAAAATCCATTTGTGGAATCCCTCACATTAATAGAAAATTAGTATTTTTTGCGACCATAGCCATCACTGACTTGATCTTCCTTGTGCATCAACATAATCAAACTTTTAAGGGTGATTTATCATGTGTGTATAGAAAATCGGTCCTAAAACTTTTATGCTGGTGGTTTCAAACACAACAACTAAGGCCTTAACATCATTAAATCATTTCCTTTAACACATTAACTACTGCTTTGGCCTACATATTATATTTTTACCTCTAAAAGTATTAACCCTTTGATTAATATTACTATTTTTAAAGTGCTGTGGGGTCTTTACGAATGGGCCTCTAAACATTTTGATGTGTTGTTTTAGAAGATATGACATTATTCTATCAGTTTCACTTGTTTTTGGAGTGAGCAGCATTAACTTGAATAACAGTATAACCATAACTGCTTTTTTTGAAATATTTTTCTAGCGTATTAATTTGAATACTAAACAAACTTCTTTAGTACTGCTCTGGAAACCATGTTCGTTTAGCACAGGGGTGATCTTTTTAGCAAAGTTTTTATGATTCACCCTTTGAGCATGTTACCAAATAGGATTACATCTTTATTTGAAACTATTTTTGATGGTAATTATAATCACACCTGCAAAATGATCAAACTCCACACGACATAACATGCCTTATTAAACATCTCAAAATTGCTCTATCTATTTTTTGAGACATGTCATATTGTTCTAATTTCTTTGCTTGCCGTCTTGGACTGAGTGTTTAGTCTATGTTCTCAACTGTTTAAGCATTTTTCGCTAGCATTTTTTTCTGTTGTTTAGATTGACAAACTCTTTCTTAAGAATACTAGGCTTAATTGTTTCCTTTTTCAGTTTTTAGCTGAGACACATCCTCTTCCTCATCATCTGACACCCATTCTTCAATACTTGGGGCATCATCATCCTTCCTAACTACCTTAGGCTCTTCTTCACTAGACATAGCTTTACAGTTCTCAACTACAGGCTCATTAACAAACTCATCTAAACCAGTAAAAGATAAGTCAGGTGTTGGAGGCATAAAATTTCCTGTGTAGGGAGGTGGAACTGCATTATAATTTTCATAGCCTAGCACGCGTTACTTGTACTTGTCAAAAACTTAAACTCTATTAGCTTGTCAAAGACTTTAGATGCATGTTTTCAAATATATCTACATTAAGTAGAAAAGCCATCTTTTTCTTTGTGAACTATTTCAAGCTTCGTCCTAAGCTCTCTAATATCTAATTTCTTACTCCTATGGAAATTCAAAATTTCAGCCCTTAATATCTTGTAAATTAAATAGACATATTGATTTATAAACTCAAGTTTTTCTTCCACTGACTCTAAACCTGCTTATAACCGAAACCATTAATTCGGATTTCTTTGAAATCTTTTAATAGTTGAATCATTTGAGATTATGTAGATTCACAATAGTTTCAAAACAAGATTTGTGAATAACAACTAAATCATTATATACCTCCTGAAGTCAGGACTGAAGATGAGTAAGCCTTGATTGATAATATGCCTTCCTCTGCCTGATCACACCAGTCATATCCGACCAAGACCATCGACATGACACCTAAGGAGAAGAAGTGATGTTTTCCACAAGCACACCCTTCTTGACTTTTCCTTGTTCTTGTTTGTCTTAATTTTCTTGGAGCTCTCGCACTCCCTAGAAAATCCCTTTCGTTGATAGTAGTACTCTCTACTTTGGACTAACAAACCTAATATTCTCCATTGCCATTAACAGTAAGCTTCCTTCCTATATTCTTCAAAAACCTTCTTTCCCTCATAGTCAACATGGCCATTTGACATCTCAAATCCATCTTTTCCATGTCATCTGGATGAATTTGTTGTAAGTCCTCATGTACAATTGATGACTATTGGTTGACTAGCAAATAATCACAAATAACAAACATCACTCAGTTATCAAATATTTTTAGAGTTAGCACATTAACTGAGTGCTAGTAGTAAAACTCCATGTGAGCAGTATTTACTGTCTTCATTAAGTGTTAATTGCTAGTGTTTGATTATTGTAATAGGACACAAAAGCATTTTCTGTGTGCTTGAACTTGAGCCTAACATCCCTTTAACTTCTGGTTCCATACACCTTGAGGTTGTTGTAGATATCAACCATGCTCATTGTATCCAAACAACTTTATTCTCCATACAACAACATGTGGTGTTTCTACTCAGGTGACAAACTCCTTAGAATTAACTTTAGATTAACACTTCTGTAAAAGCTTTTCATCCAAAAGCTCCACGACTCACAAGCTTTTGAACCTACAAAAGTTTGATCAATCATCTCTGAGCTTAAGAGCATGAGTTTTTATATGCTGCTTTAAGAATTCCTTTGAGTCTTTTTCTAGTAGCTGCAATTTCTACCAAATCTATTTTCTATAGCTTCTAGCAACTTCTTAGCATCCTTTATAGAGTTAAACTTTAACTGATGTTCATTGGGAATGCCCATCATTAAAGTACTTCTAGCTTTCACCTCGTAATCTTCCTTGAGCCTTTTCTCGGCAGTTTTGTAAATAGCAACCAATGTCACAACACACCTTCCGCAGTTTGTTGTTTGCAAGGTTGCACAATCCTCTATGACTTCCCACAGTTCATAGTCTATCATCTAGATATATTGTTCAATCCTCTTCCTCCAGATCTTCAAACTCACCATTTGACATGAGAACGTTTGGCTGTAGCCACTATGTGTGCAAGTCTTGATCCATCTCTTTCGGCAAAAATCTTGTGTATAAAAATATGTTCTACTCTTTCAAAGCTTCTTAACAAGCTCTGATACCACTTGTTGATCCCACTTCAATAGATCGAATTACTTAAGCTTATTTAAGGTTTAGTTATATTAGATAAATCTAACACAACTATAGTAAAAGCTTTGTTTGAATGTATTAAACATTTATTGGCGGAATCTAATCTTTAATAATTAAGAAGAATATCAAGAAACATTAATTCCTCTAACATATAATTCAACATAACAAGCTCCAAATATTAATAATGATAATAAAACGAATACATTCAAAGTATCAGGGTTACAAAGACCTGAAGTCGAATTATACCGACTAAGATTGAAAAAACGATATCAAGACTCTATGCCCTAGACCTCTTTTATACACCAAGGAGTCCTAGTCGCTTACATTACATTCCTAAGTATTCCACAATCCTTTTTCTATAAACAACTAATAACATATCATATACGATAGTACTAAACTAGCACATAACTTGATATTCACTAGCAGTAAGTAACTCAAGCATATTCCACTAGCATCATTAACTTCAACTGTGCAGTCATAACTTTGTACTAACAAATAATAACTACTTAGCCAGAATTTTCTTAGTTCCCTCATCATCCTAATATCATTAGACAGTACTAAATTATACTCTGAGCAAGTACTAAACTATGTAATAAGCATAAAAACACTTAACATATTTTATTTAAAGTCTCTAAAGCAGAACTATGACTTCAGTCGCATCAATATTGAACACAAAACATGAGCAAGCATAAACTAATAAGCACAAGAAGACTTTAAAATCCAACATAAATAAGCTTTTCACAATTTGTGAAGACGACGTCAGTATTAAAATCCGGTGATCCTGCGTCACTACTGTAGGCAAAGAAATTTGCGTTTTTTCAAATTTTTAGAAAGTTATATTTTTTGTTTAATTTTTTTAGAATTTTTAATTTATCCAAAATTTTTGCAAGAAATCCCACATTACATTAGTACAATATTCATCTTTTTCATTCGTATGATTTTAATTAATGATTATAGGGGTTGTATATTATTTCCCCGCAAGATTTTACTCTTGTATAATTGTTTATTTGTCTTTGATTCAACATGTTATAAAAGAATGATTGGAAAAGTTCGGAAGAATCTTAGGATTTTCACTTGGACGATTCTTGGATGAAGATTTGGCCGGAATTATCTTGTTCCTTCTCTGATATTGAGCAAACCAGTGGAGTATTAGTTTCTCTCGTCTTTTTATTTATCTTCCTTTTATTCGTTTTCGATACTCATAGAACATTAGGGACAATGTTCGAAATAAGTGTAGGGGGTAATAAAAGCGTTAGAAATTACTCTTTCATTTGCAATTGCTTTGTTCTTAAAAAAGTTGTGTAATATACTAAAACATAGTTTATGACGGTAATTTTGGCCCAAATTTAAATTTTTTATTGCATATATCAGTAAAACTGTAGTATTAGAAGCGTCTTATGGATATGATTTGTATGACTAGCACAAAAAACTCTACCACTCAAAAATTCCACCCTCAAAATATGAGGTTTTCCCCTAGATCTTTAGGAATAAAAGCATTCATTTTTAATTCTTATGAGAGTGTACCGGTAGTATTATAGATTATAGAACTTTCTTTAGCGATTCAATCTGATACTGCTAGTGAGATCGCATTCTTGTTATACTACCGGTACACTCTCATAAAATTAAAGAATATGCTTTAATTCCTAAAGATCAGGGAAAAACTCATATTTGAAGGGTGGAATTTTTGAGCGGTAGAGTTTTTTGTAGCTAGTCCATCAAATCATATCCATAAGAACGCTTCAATACTACAGTTTAACTGATATATGCAATAAAAAAATTTAAATTTGGTCCAAATTACCGACATTAACTATGTTTTTAGTATATTACACAACTTTTTTAAAGAACAAAGCAATGCAAATGAGAAAGAGTAATTTCCCTAACGCTTTATACCCCTTACACTTAGTTTGAACGATTGTCCTCATGTCTAATGAGTATCGAACTACATAAAGGGAAGATTAAATAAAAGCATGAGAAACCTATTACTCCACGTTTTTCTCAATATCGGAGAAGAAACAAGAAAACGGGCTAAATCGTCATCCAAGAATCTCCAACTGAAAATCTTACAGAGCTTCCGACTTTCCTAATCAAATAAAACATGTAATCAAAGACAAAAAACAATAACCCAAGAGTAAAATCGGCGGGAAAAAATACAACCCAGTTAATCATTAATTAAAATCCTACGGAAATGAATAAAATAGAATATATTAACTAATTAACGTGGATTTCTGCAAAAATTTGAAAATTAAAAAATTCTAATAATTAAAACAAAAATAACTTTCTCAAAATTGAAAAACGCAAATTTCTTTTGCTACAAGTGACGCCGACAGTATTTAATACTTGACGTCGTCATTCACACATTGTGAAAACTTATTCTGTTGGGATTAAAAGTCTTCTTGATGATATTAAATTAATGCTGCTCATTATTTTTTGTGTAATATTGCTCATCTGAAGTCAGTACTGCTTAGAGACTTTAAATAAAATATGTTAAGTTTTTACTACTGCAGTACCTATTAGTACTTGCTAGTGAATATTAGTACTGCTAATGAAATATTAGTTGCTGATGATGAACTTCAAAGAAAATATGCTAAGCGTTACTATTGTGAGTACAAAGTTTAGAATGCTCAGGTTGAAGTTAATGATGGCTAGTGGAAATAAGCTGGAAGGTTACTACAGTCTATTTAAAATGCAATAAATCTGGCTAAGTTAGTACTACTTATATGATATGTCTATTAAGTTGTTTATAGAAAAAGATTGTGTGGAATACTTATGAAAAGTATTGTAAGCCGACTATGACCCTAGGTGTATAAAAAGAGGTCCTAGGGCATGAGTTTGATATCGTTTTCAATCTGTAGTCGTATAAATCGTAGCTTCAAGTCTTTGTATCCCTGAATACTTTGAAAGTATCAGTTTATATATTATCATTAATAATATTGTAGCTTGTTTTTGAATTAATGTTCAGAGTAAATTACTGTTTCTGATAATTCTACTTAATAGTAAAGATTGATTCCGCATAATGTTTTAATACATTCAAACAAAGCTTTTACTATAGTTGTGTTAGATTTATCTAATATAACTAAACCTTAAAAAAGCTTAAGGAATTCGATCTATTGAAGTGGGATCAACAAGTGGTATCAAAGCTTGTTAAGAAGCTTTGAAAGAGAAGAACCTATTTTTAAACACAAGATCTTTTGCTAAAAGAATGGATCAAGACTCTGCACACATTGTGCTACAACCGATAAAGTTCTCATGCTCAAACGCTGGTGAGTTATGAGATCTGGAGAAGAGGTATGAACAATATATCTCGACTGATAGACTATGAACTGCGGGAAAGTCCATAGAGAATTGTGCAACCTTGCCAAAAACAACAACTGCGGAAGGTGTTGTGACAGTGATGCCTATTACAACTGCTGAAGAAAAAGCTCAGAGAAGATTAGAGGTGAAAGCTAGAAGTACTTTAATGATGGGCATTCGCAATGAACATCAGTTAAAGTTTAACTCTATAAAGGATGCTAAGAAGTTGCTAGAAGCTATAGAAAAGAGATTTGGTAGGAATGCAGCTACTAAAAAGACTCAAAGGAATCTCTTAAAGCAGCAATATACAAACTTTCCACTGCTCATAAGCTCAGAGATGCTTTGATCAAACTTTTGTTAGGCTTCAAAAGCAAGGTGATCCGTTGGAGCTTTTTGGATGAAAAGCTTTTACAAAAGAATTTAACACAAGTTATTAAGAAGTTTGTCACCTGAGTAGAACACACATGTTTGTTGTATGGGGGAATAAAGCTGATTTGGATACAATACATGGATGATCCTACAACAACCTCAAGGTGATGAACCAAAGTTAAAGGGATGTCTACTTCAAGTTCAAGCACACAGTAACAGGCTTTTGTGTCTCTAGCAAATAAATAACACTACAACACTAATGAAGCATTAATACTGCTCTGGAGTTTTTACTACTAGCACTCAAGCTAATGCTGCTAACTCTACAAATATGATAACTTATGAGTGATGTTTGTATTTGGTGCATATCTTTGCTAGTCAACCAAGATAGTCCTCAACTTGTACATGAGGACATGCAACAAATCCATCAATGACATGAAAAATGGATTTGAGATGGAGCAAAAGGCCATAGTTGACTATGAGAAAGAAGGTTTTTGAATATACAAGAAGAGGGCATACTGTTAATGGCAATGCGAACCTATTATTATTGATAAGTCCCCAAAGTAAGTGCTACAACTACCACACAGGGGACATTTTCTAGGATGCAGAGCTCCAAGAAATCAAGACAACAAGAACAAGGAAAGCTCAAGAAGGAGTGTGCCTGTGGAAACATCTACTTCTACAGCTTTGGTGTCATGTGATGGTCTTGGTGGATATGACTGGAGTGATCAGGCAGAGGAAGGGCCTAATTATGCACTCATGGCTTACTTCCATCTTCAAGTCCTGACTCAGAGGTATCTAATGATTCTATTGTTTCGCAAATCTTGTTTGAAAACTATTGAATCTCTTAAATCTCAAAATGATCAACTATTAAAAGATTTAAAGAAATCCGAGTTAATGGTTTTAGGATATAAGACATGTTTAAAGTCAGTGAAGAAACACTTAGAAGTTATAAAACAAATAAGTCTATTATTTACAAGATATAAGGGCTTAAACGGTTGAAGATTCACATAGGAGAAAATAGCTAATAGAGAGCTTAGGAGAACCTTTTGAAATAGTTCAAAAAGAAAAAGATGGCATTCAACTTAATGTAGATAAATTGAACATGAATCTAAAAGTTTAAACAAGCTCATAAGTATCAAGATAGTTGACAATTACAAGAAAGGGTAGCCTATAAAAGTATAATGTAGTTCACCTCCATACACAGGCAATTTTACATGCCTCCAACACTGTCTTGTCTTTTACTGGTTTAGATGACTTTGTAATGATCCTAGTAGTTAAATTGGTAAAGCTATGTCCTAGTGAAGAAGAGCCAAAGGTAGTTAGGAAGACAGATGAAGCCCCATTATTGAAGAATGGGATCAGATGATAGAAGAATGTTCCTCAGCCTAAAACCTAAAAAGAAAACATATAGACTAGTATTGTAATAAAGAGTTTTGTCAAATCTTAAACAACAAGAAAAAAACTAGCTAAGGAAAACTGTTAAACCAGTTGAGCAAACATAAGACAAAACACTCACAGTCCAAGAGGCAATCAAAGAAATTAGAACAATATGATGTCTCAAAAACTAGGAAGCAATTTTGAGATGTTTAATAAGGCATGTTATGTGTGTGGAAGCTTTGATCATTTGCAGGTTGATATAAATTACCATCAAAAAATATATTCCAAAATCAAAGGATGGTAAAACCTATTTGGAACAATGCTCAAAGGGTGAATCATCAAAACTTTGCTAAAAAGACTCACCCCTGTGCTAAAAAGAACATGGTTCCAAGAGCAGTACTAATGAAGTCTGGTTTAGTATCAATTAATACTGCTAGACAAAATATTTCAAAAAAAGCAGTATTGGTTAATACTGTTATACAAGTTAATGCTGCTCACTCCAAAACAACAGTGAATACTGCTAGACTAATGTCATATCTTTCTAAAACAACACATTCAACTGTTAAGAGGCCCATTCATAAAGGACAGCGCATTTAAAAATAGTAAATATTAACAAAGGTGTTTAATACTTTATATAGTAAAAAATTTAATACTTGGCCTAGGACCTAAAAGCAGTAGTTAATGCTGTTAAAGGAAATAATTTTAATGCTGTTAAGGCCTTAGCTTGTTGGGTTTAGAAACCAAAGCATAAAGTTTTAGACCATGTTTCTATACACAACAGTGCATCGGGAAGGACAGGGCCCAAAAGGGAGAACGGGAGTAGTAGAGATGTTGATGCAGCAAGTGAGGGCAGATCCAAGTCAGTGATGGCTTGGGTCGCCAAAAAATACTGATTTTCCTATCTAATGTGCAGGGCAATCCACAAATGGATTTACAGGATAAAGGAGTGATTGATAGTGGATGCTCAAGGCACATGACAGGGAACATGTCCTATCTTACAGACTATGAAGAGATAGATGAAGGATATGTTGCTTTTGGAGGGAACCCCAAAGGAGGGAAAATCACAGGAAAATGTACCATTAAAACTGGTAATCTAGATTTTGAAAATGTGTATTTTGTGAGAGAGTTAAAGTTTAATCTCTTTAGTGTCTCACAAATGTGTGATAAAAAGAATAGTGTTCTTTTTAATGACACTGAATGTATTATTTTATCTCCAAACTTTAAGTTAATTGATGAAAGTCAAGTTTTACTTAGAGTTCCTAGAAAGAACAATATGTATAGTGTTGATTTAAAGAACATAGTTCCTAAAGGAGGTTTAACTTGCCTTTTTGCAAAAGCCACATCTGATGAATCTAAACTTTAGCATAGAAGGCTAGGTCACTTAAATTTTAAAACCATGAATAAATTGGTTAAGGAAATATGTAAGAGGTTTTACCTATCTAAACTTATTGAAAATGAACAACCTGTTTGCTTTCAAAAGGGAAAGCAACACAGAGCCTCTTGTAAGTCCAAAACAGAGAACTCAATCAGTCTTCCTTTACATTTGTTACATATGGACTTGTTTGGTCCAACATTTGTAAAAAATCCTTATAAAGAAAAATAGTAATTGCCTAGTGTCACATCGATGATTATAGTAGGTTACATAGGTTTTTATTGCTACTACCAAGAGATCGAGAACTAGTGGCATTCTTAAGTCCTTTATAACTGGGATAGAAAATCTAGTAGATCACAAGGTTAAGGTGATTAGATGTGATAATGGAACTGAATTCAAAAACAGAGAAATGAATCAGTTTTGTGAGATGAAGGGTATTTTGAGACAATTTAGTGTAGCTAGAACTCCTCAACAAAATGGAGTTGCTGAGAGGAGGAATAGGACACTAATTGAGGTTGCTAGGACTATGCTAGCTGATTCTAAGTTGTCAACTACTTTTTGGGTAGAAGCAGTTAATACTGCTTGCTATGTGCAAAATAGAGTGTTAGTAGTTAAGCCTCATAACAAGACCCCATATGAACTTTTTCATGGTATAACACCAACTTTAAGTTTTATGAGACCATTTAAGTGTCCTGTTACCATTCTTAATAACCATAGATCACTTAGGCAAATTTGATGGTAAGGCTGATGAAGGTTTTCTTTACTTGATACTCTATTGAAAAGTAAAGCCTTTAGAGAATTTAATGGTAGAACAAGGATAGTTAAAGAAAACTTTCATAGGTAGTGGACCAGATTAGCTATTTGATATTGATGCACTAACAAGAACAATGAATTATGAGCCAATTGTTGCAGGTACACATCTCCCAAGTGTTACAGTACACCTGTCAAAAATTGCATTTTGCCTACCATAAGGACTGCTGATCTACATATACCCTAGATTCACAAAGAGTTCTCATGATGATAGATTCCAAACCTTCAAGTATGATGGAATAGGTTTGATGAAGATCCAGAAAAGATAGTGATGTAAAGATCAAGAGAAGAAGATACTGTTGTAACACATTAAAAACTAACACTGTTAATGCTGCTGGCACAAAGATGTTTAAGTATTTAGTGAAAACAAGCATTGAACTTCCATTGACCCAATAGTCTGCTTAGAAAGATTATAGCATCTTGACTACTCAAGTATGATAAAGAGATATGGTGCGAGCTGACATGAACAATTTGGATACAACATTCCAAGTCAGTCCTATTCTAACTACAAGAATTCATAAAGATCATCCTCTTGATCAAGTGATTGGAGATTTGCAATTAGCTACACAAACAAGAAAGATGTCAAAGAATTTGGAGGAACATGGGTTTGTTAGTACTATTCAACAAAGAACAAACCATAAAGACCTTCAAAACTGCTTGTTGCTTGCGTTTTTATTATATGAGAACCCAAAAAGGTAATTATATGCTATTAAAGGATCCAAGCTGGATAGAGGCTATGCAGAAGATGTCTTCTACAATTCACGTTACAAGAAGTTGGACACTTAGTGGATTTTCCAAATAGAAAAAGTGGGCTATTTGCTCTAAATGGTTTTCAGGAATAAAAATGATGAAGAGGGAATTGTGAAAAAATAAAGCAAGATTTGATGCTCAAGTACACACAAGAATAAGGGATTGACAATGATGCAGTCCTTTGCCTTGTTGCAAGATTGAAGCAATTAGGCTATTATTAAGCTTACTCCTTTAAAGATTTTGTGGTGGTAATCAAATGGATGAAAAAAGGTGTTTTTTCTCTATGGGAAATTGAAGAAGATGTGTATGTATGGTCAACCACCAAGATTTGAAGTATCCAGACTTTCCTGATATAGTAATACAAGTTAAAAAAGCACTGTGATTTACTACATCAAGCTCCAATAGCTTAGAATGAAACTTGTCAACAAATCTGTGACAATGGGTTTTCAAAGATGGAAAAATTACAAACTTTATTCATCAAAAGGTACAAAGGTGATATTTTACTAGTCCAATTTTATGTGTATGATATCATCTTTGGTTCAACAAAGAAGGAGTTATGCATTGCATTTGAGAAGTTGATGCATGAGAAATTTTAGATGAGTTCTATGTATAACAACCCAGAATTTTCATCAAATGCAAAATCAACCTATTTTATTATGATCACAATTGTACGGGGAAATTTTTCGCTTTATTACATTACTTGCATTACCAATATCTCAATATGCAATGTAACTTGCATAACTAAAGTAGACGAGCTCACGCAACCTACCTATGCCATCTATATCTATTTATATGTCAAGCAAACATCATAACATATCAAGTTGATATCTTAATATCATTATTACAAAGTACATTACTCATATAATGTACCATTAGCCAATGTTATCACAAACGGGCTTTAAACCGTTATCGTATACCTCTAAACCCTAATTCCATGAAAGATTAATATCTAAAGCGAATGAACAAGCTACTAAAGCATATATACAAGTCATATAACATCTTATTTGAATATACTTTCCCTCCAAAATAAGGTACAAGTCCTTTAAAGCATAATGTATAAGTCATTAATGCACGATATTTAAATAGCCGTTTTACCTCTGTTTTCCCAAGGAATCTTGTATAATCCATCAAGTACAAGTTACAAACAAGTCATATACTTCATTTACATTCTATAATCATCCTCATTTCATAAGATTTCATGAAATGAAACTAGAAACCCTAACCCGAGCAAAATACTAAACTATGACCCGTTTCTCGATATTTATCCATTTTTAAACTTCAACCAATACTCAAATAAGTTGTAATAACTTAATTTACAACATTACCAATCATATTCAATCATTATTTCATCATTTCATTGCAAGTATACACGAAATAAATCCAAGAAACCCTAAACGTGCCCTAATTTGACTTTGGACCCGTTTACTCGTTTTCACCCATTTTAAACCCGACCACCAATAAAATTCTTGATTAATAACTCCTAATACAATCCTTATAAACATTAATCCATCATTATTTATCAATATACTCGAAATGCACAGCCAAAAACCCTAAACGAAGCCCTATGGAACGCGGCCACCTCTTCTTTCTTTCAATTTAACCCCATTTGTGAAAGTTTTCTTTGCAACCAAGCACCTCATGACTCACCCACATGCTACCTTAAGCAGCTTACAAGCACCTTGATTCATTTCCATGGCCAAAATCAAGCCACAACCTCACCTTGTTGGCTCATTTCAGCCGCGACACCATAAACACCCAAAACCACCTCCACATTACCTCTCTACCACTCTAGCCTCACCACATCACCCTCATAGACTCCCTAACTTAGCTACATCAGTATCATGACACCTCACCCCCTCACCTTGGTCTCTAAGTTTTGAAATAACTATAAATAGGGGTGTTATGCCTTCATTTCAACTCATCCCCCACTTCCTCCTCTATAACCCATTTATAGCAGCAATCCTTTGCTCAATAAGATCCTAAGAGATCCTAAGAAGTCTCAAGAACAGAAGTAAAGCAAAAGAAACCAAGAAAAGAAGCCCGGGAGTCGTTATTCTAGGCGTACGAAGCTAAAAGTCCTGATTTCGACCCGTTTCCAAGCTATAAGCTCAAACCCAGGTTCTGGATGTTCCACTTCTACTCCTACACTCTTATAATGTTCATATGATCCTAAATATACTCTTGTTAAAGTTTTATAACTCAATTCATGCTCATTTTCCATTTTGATCCAAAACCGTACACCCAAAATAAAAACCTTAATTTTATGTTTTTCTTAAAACTAAACGTTATAATGAAAAAAAAAATGTTGTTATAATCTATCCTAACATGCTTAACTAATGTTATTATAACTACTTTATTGATTATTGAAGGAATTTGAAATAAAAACCTACGCGTTTTCATTATAAAACCCTAATTCGACCCGTTTTGATTTCTAGCTTAACGAATCGTTAATCTGAACTTTCGTTAAGTTAAACCTTCATATTTTACTATATTAATAAGACTATAACCTGAAAATGTCTTTTGGAATGTTAAAATAAGCTTGCATTGCAATTCAAACTTGTTTTGTAAATATTATCCATGCAAGGGGTATATATCGTAACTTTCTGAAACTTATAACTAAAAGGACTGAAAATGTCATTTTAACAAAGTTACAACTATAAGGGTCTATTATGTTACTTTACAAAGTACAAGGTTTACTTTGTATATCTTTTAAACTAGAAGGACCAAACTTGTAAAAATGCAAACTCTAAGGGTATATTTTGCCATTTTTCATTCTCAAGGGTCTAAAATAGTAACATTTTAGAAAAAAGATAAGAAATGTATTTTCAAAACATTACAAGACATAACATTAATTTACCGATTGTCTTGCTTTCATTTCCAGATATTAATCAAAACACTTAAAACCGATTATATCGTATCACAATACTAGGGAGCTTCATATTAAGGGTTTCATCTTGGTATTACGTTCTGACTGAGTTGTTGGGTTTACGATTTAAAGTGCCCTAGCTCCTCAAACGTTTACTGAATGACTTCTGAATTATGATGGCCCGAACAGTGATACAATAATTCCAAACTTTCCAATCAAACTCATTATTCTCTAAACCAAAGTTCTAGAGTACAATCTTCCTAAGACTTGACCTATTTACTCAGGTTGCGTGACGTGGCTGTTTACTATCATTTTGCTATATCAACCTTCCCTGTTAAAATTGTAAAAAGGTCGTCAGCTTTCATTTTGGAATAATTATTACAACTACCTATCAGGTGAAGTTCATAACCTCGCCTTTACTTATTTACATGTTTTATAAACCCCCGCAAGGGGAACATCTTGCTACAAACTCTTTTCATACACTTTATCTTATAACAATGTGATTACTTTTCAAAGACTTAGTGAGTTCATAGCCTCACTTTTAAATCTCTTTAATATTTTCATAAACCCGTGAGGGGGATACATGCTATAAATTATGAATACAAGTGTTTTCTAGACTATATGCTATCCTTATATACCATTACAATTAATTTCTAAGTTACTATATGCCAAAAGTCCCTCATTATCATGGACCATTAATCACTTGCGAGTGAACGCGAATATTGTGGATAGATCTATCGGGATTGACGAATCCTGTTTGTGTTAGCCGAATAGGTAACCAAACACACTATATTTGAATTTCATAGGTATATGGCAATTACCTACACCGGAGGCCATTATCTCTATATATATATATATCACATCAATTTGGGTATATATATACACAAGTCAGTTTGTGTGCCATAAGCTTAGATGAGACAATAACGCAATAATACATTATATATGCAATACCATTTTCCCATGATAATTGTATTCGTTGCAATTATTACAAATAATGGGTGTATAACAACGTAACCCAATATCACACTATAACGCATTACTATGACACTGCTTTTATAACAATTACTTATGATGACTTGTATTCAACTATTACATTTTAAACCTATGAATTTCACTCAACTATTGTGTTGACTTTTTAGCATGTTTATCTCAGGTAATTGAGCAACTTATGGCACAGAGTGGCATGGACTTGAAGATGGCTAAAACTTGTTATCATTCACATTATATGTAACTAGATTTTGGGACCTGCCTTTGTAAAACTCTGATTTTAAATGAATGATAACGTATCTTTTGAACAAACGTCTCTTTTGAGTCGTTTTCTATGATTATGATTGTTGTATCCATGAAGTAATACCCCAGATTAGCTTCCGCTGCTATATGTAAAAATGGGGGTGTTACAGATTGGCATCAGTGCCATGGTTATTAGAGAACTAGTTCAAACCTAACTATACCACATTTCTTTTTGTCTAGCCATCAAAGTCCCTCCGGGCACTGCATTCCCAAAACAGTATGTAAAGATACATAACTATTATACTATATTATAAATAACTTATGTTATTTACAACTGGGTTGTTATCAGAATGATGTCTTCTCCCAACCACTCTACTTCCGATATTGAGATGCTTTTTTCCTCTATGATAGTTCTTACGTATACTTCGGTCTCAGCGGATTATTTCCCAACTTCCTCGAAAAGCAGTTCTTTTAACTCTTCTGAAAACTTTAAAGATAATATGATCCCACCAGTATTCTCACATTTCTATAATAATCCTTGTTTAAAGGACGTACAAGCATTTTATACTAAGGAATCACGTATTTCATCACCAGATCCTATTACTCCACCAGCTATTTTAACTCCATCTCCAGTATTACCACCATTACTATATTTGATTCCCCGAATTGCTGTGTTCCTAAAGAACTATTACACCATAAGAACACATCCATCCCCCATCCTTCTTCCTCAACTACGTATCTAATTCATCTCAAATTCAAACCTGTGATTTGGTATCCAATATTTCTTAGTTTATTATAACCTACCACCTCAAATATTTGAAATAGGAAAAAGTTCAATTAAGATGCATCTGAGCATCATGAGGAAACAAATCGAAGATATTATTGAATTACTTAATGAACTCTCTTTTCACCACATTGATAAAATTGAAGAAGACATATTAATAGAAGATCAAACGAAGAAATGGTAACAAACTAAAGACCGAACTTAAGAGAATCCGTACACCAGATTTAACACCGTGCTCTTTTCGAGCGTACGACGGTCGCAAACCCGACGTCGTAAATATTATTTTACGAGTTTCCGTGAGCGAGAGTCGACATTTAAAATTTTATTTGTCGATAGTTAATATTTTCGTATTTTATTATGAAAATTTTGAAAAGATTTGATTATTTTTATCTTTGACGTTTCGCGAATTTACGTTTGATCGCGTGTTCGTTAATCGTTTCGAGCCTCGTAAAAATTTACGACGCGTCTTGTAAATATTTTATTTTTCATAAAATATTATTTTATGAACCGTGTCATTTTTATTTCTCGACCTTGGTCATGGCTCGAAACTTTAGCTCGCGTTTTATTAAATTATGTCTAGTTAACTTTTGACTTAAAAGTGTTTACACAAAATTTTACAAGATAATAAAAAGTAAAAAAAAAAAAACAAATCTATATATTTGCCCCCCCCATTAGCAAATTAGTTGCCGGCTACAAAGCCCTCAAAACACTCAACATGTTTCTTTTTATTTGATTTATTATACATGCAAGTAATGATGATTTTGTGGCTTCCAAAGTCTTACACACCTACATATCTCATTATAAAAAAAAAACACTAGTACAAAAGTCTTGCTTTCTTTTCCTTTTTGCTTCCTTGCTCGGCAGCCTCCACCACCATAAACACAAGAATCATTGAAAAGTTTAAACAATTATTATTAAAAACTATTTAACTACTCACTCAAAAATGAAATAAAAGAAGGTAAGTGTTTTGGTCTCTTTTTCCCTCGTCTTTTGGTTTGAACGAGTGAAGCCAACAAAACACTTTTGTTGTTTTTTTTTTCAATCACTCCATATTGTTTAGAAAGTTATGGTTTGATCATTCATATAATAAAAATGTACATGCAACATGTTCGAGTTTTCGATTCGTTTGGTCGAGTGGGCGTGTTGCCGCGCTAGAACTCAAAGACAACCCGACACTTTTGTCTTCCGATCTTGCTTATATAATCATTGTGGATCCTTTATTTTTATTGTTTCGAATGTTTCGTTATCGATTAATTTATATATATGTGAAGGAAAATCTATTGAAACTTGCGGCGTCTAGAATAATAATGTATTTGATTATCAGCGGGATTTATATGCATTTATAAGTTTATTGGAAAGATTTTAGATGAGGTTTTTTGGTCGAAAATAAGTTTTCGACTGTTTAGAACTAGAAAATACGAGCAAAAACCTGAATGGGCGATCGGTTTCGAGAATTCCGAAAATCTGATTTGAGTTTACCAAAATAATTAGAGTATTTTTGCGGTCTGGGACTTCTAACTCCCAATAACGAAAAAGTTATGGCGAAAACGAGATATATATTTGAAACATTAAAATTCAGCACTTATGTAAATAGCGCTTGCTGTCAGGATTTTTAGAGCTCGTTTTGGGCACTTTCGAGTCCGTTTCGGCCTTCCGGCGAAACACGAAAGTTGTTCGGAATGACGTTTACATAAAACCTCTTTTTGGTCAAATCGTGAAAACGTAATATGACTGGTCAAAATCGAAAGTCAAACTTCTGCATTCTTTTATAAAAATATAGTATTTTTCCAGCAGATTCTCGTAAGGGTATTTTGGTCATTTTACGTCGAGATTCAAGTCTCGACTAAAACTGAAAAGTTGTTCGAAACATCGTTTCGCATAAAATCTCTTTTACTCCCTAGAATTGAAAACGTGATCCTAGGGTGTCCGTTTTGGTTGTTCGACTTAGAAAATAATATACTAATTTTAAAAAGTAAAACGTAAAAGTCACGAGTACTTAATAAACGTAAACAGGGTTTTTTTATTATAAAATAATATCGATATTAAAATTACATCGATTAATATACTATTATAAGTAATTATTTTTAAAGACCGTTGGTCATTATAAAACGTAAAGTATAAAAAAATTATTATTTTTTTTCGTATATTGACCGTAATAAAAAATAACAACTTATTGTGACTTCGAAGGCTCGACGAGATCAAATAAATATTGTTATAATATAAACCGAAGGTCGAGAACTTACAAAAACTAGTCACTTTCCAAAAATAGTAACTTTCCTAAAAAAATAGAACTTACCGAAAGAAAAGTTTTCAATAAAGTAATGCAAATTATAATTGAATGATAAATAGTATACAAAATATGCTAAGTGTTAAGATTTAGGACACGCAAGTGGATTTCTCATCACATATATATATGTTTTCGTTGTAACGATGTACGCATCGTCGATCGTACTTTTCAATATAGTAATCGAGCGACTCTAATTATAGGTAGTGATCCTGTTTGTGGATACTCGTACTAGGCTTCTTCATTTGATTATCGACTTTGAATCAAGGTGAGTTCATAGCCCCACCTTTTCTCTTTTAATGATTTTTCTAAAGTATTTTCGGGGTAGAATTACATGCTCGTTTATATAAGCAAACCAATTAGGTTACTACTAACATAAGCGTTACATAATGTAGTTTACTAATGCTTTTGCTTAGTCTACCACATGAATTTCTAATACATGTTTGTACACGCTTGTTTACCGAATAACATCGTTACTACTACATAAGCTTTACATGAATGTATTTACAAAAGCTTTTCTTATCTACCACATGATTCTGATACAGTTTAATACATTCCTTGGTTTTATAAACTGACCACAAGAAACTTTATGGTATGCTGGACCCAAATATGAGGTCAATTGCATGAGTAGTTATTGCCAAAGACCCCACATCATGAACTGTTAATTACCTATAATGGGTGAGCGCTAGTACAAATAAATAGATCTATTGGGTTTGACAGCCCTGTCCGGGGGTATGAATCGAATCCTTTCGAGCACCCAGTCAACGGACAATTTGTATTTAGAAGTTAGCAGTATATAAGGCAATAATACCTAGTTATGGCAACATGATTTACATACAAGATTATTGTGTTAACGTCAAGGCATCGGTGTTCATGAGCTCAATGCAATTCAAGATTTATACATTGTATTCGTTCAATGTATTCTGTTGATTTATACTGAAATATTGTCGTCTGCTGATCTTAACCTTGTGGTCACTATTGAACATTACTTAGATTTATTGAAACATTACTTGGATTTCCGATAACAATTCTTCTAAATGTGTAACGCTACTTTTCTTACAGAAATATATCTGAACTATTTCAATACTGCTTACTTAAATCAAGAAATCACCAACATTATTGTTGACGTTTTGCATTATTTTCTCAGGTTATTATATGCTATCTGAGCAATGAGAGCATTTGAGTTCGCGTGGATACCAAAACTGAAAGGAACTCGGTTTCTTCACACCGATAATCATTTATCTTTAAAATATACATAATGAGTTCATGTAGACTCTTGTAACGTGTGTTAAAAAGAAAATATTTGGGACCTGAATTTACTTTGATTCATTTAAATCGAATGTGACATTTTATTAACGTCTCTTTTGAGGTGGTTTTCTGTAACTTGTATTTTATACTATGAAGTAGCACCCCAAAGTGGTATTCCGCTGCGTTGTATTTTATGTGTATGTCAACATCAGATTTAATAAAAACATTCACAAAAGCAATTAGGGCAAAAGATAAGATTGCCTTTGCACACTCAGAATTGTCCATCTTGAACAAATCATTGAGTAGAATCCGAAGCTGTCCACCAAACAAGATTAGAAGATCTTAGGAGTCAACAAACTCTTAGACTATTTATAGCTTTATCCTAGCCACAGGATGTGTGGTATAAATAAAAACGCTTGTCAAATCTTGACTATGTACAGTAAAAAGGCAAGTTGTTTATACAAAGGAATCCCGTTTCGTACCTTATTTCCAGCTTATCTCTCTTTCATCATCATCTCCATCATTTGCATCACTATCTCCGTCTTCATCATTATGAATCATACCATAACCTCTAAGTGCTTAAAATTTAAAAATGAGCATTACTCTTTAAGCATTTTAAACATCACATTTTCTTTTAAAACTTGTGATATCATTCTTACTACGTGTTGTCTTATGTTGATAGAATGCCTCCCAAAAGGACGTCAACATCTGAAACACCAGCCATAACTTTAGCTGACATCCAACAACTCATTACTGAAGTATTATCCCCGCTTGGAAGCCAAGCTGCAACAATTGGCAATGCGACAAATCCTTAATAGGAACCTGACCAAGAGAAATTCCTGTAGCAAAAAGAGGAAACTACAAAGAATTCATAGCTATCCAACCTTCTACTTACAATGTACGGAAGGAGCATTTTCCTCATTCCGCTGGTTTGAGCGACTAAATCGGTAATTTTTCCTCGTAGCAACTGTGCTGATAAAAAAAGTGACATTTGTACTGGAACCTAACCGATGATGCCCTAACCTGGTGGAATCATAACTCAACCTATTGGAATAGATCAAGCTAATCAAAATCCTTGACGAATGAAAAGACTCTTAACCAATAATATTGCCCTCAACTAAAGTCAAGAAAATGGAAACGAATTTTACAACTGGTTTTTGTAAAAGAAATGATCATAAACTTACATTAGGAGATTCAAGATAGCCGTCTTATCCCAAACATGTTACCAAACACACGAGAAACTAAGTGTAAAGGTTTTCAATCAGTGATTTGCCCAGAAGTATTGAAGGAAATGTTACTGCCTGCGAAAAGCCATGCAAACTTTGGAGGAAGCATCACATAGCCTAGAGGTTAAGGGATCAGATAGATAAAGCATGTTTTCTGTGAAAGAAACCAATAATCACAACAAAGCATGAGGATAAAGAGAAACATCATCATCAACAACAACTATCAGAATAACTATAACAACAACAACCGTAACAATGATTACCACCAACAACAAAATAGAAGGCAAGAAACCTTCAGGACTTATGCTGCCACCAATGGGTATACTGGGAATCGTCCCTTGTGTGAAAGGTGCACCCTGCATCACATAGGACCCTGCACTGTCAAGTGTCGGACTTGCAATAGGGTAGGTCATCTGACCAAGAATTGCATAAACAAAAGACCAACCACTAGAAACAACCTACAATCAGTATCCATAACTTGTAATGTCTGTGGAGAGAAAGGACATTATGCAAATCAGTGCTCAAAGCAAACAACAGGGCCACCGGGGGGCCTACTTACTAAGAGACAAGTTTTTGTTCCACTTTAGGCTATCTACGCCTAAAAACACTCGAGGATATTCCAATTCATCAAATCTTCTTCTTTTGAAAACTTAAACATCAGAGCTACAATCCTTGTCGTTTGTTGCTTTTATCTAGAATCCTACCACGAGACACGTAGCATAAGTATCAACTATTTTAAAGTTTCATATGTAAAGTTATCCATGAAATAATAAAGTGATGATTCCGTTATATCTTGTTATCTGATGATATCAAAACCTCGACATCGTTTGTCAAATTCCATTAATTCTATTATGTTCAACTCTGAATACTCTCCTCATACCTTTGAAACATAAATTATCATTCTCAACTATATGGGCGCCAGTACAATTAATATTTTAATATTTTTCTTACCTTTCATGATCATATCATTTTCTACATATTACCGTTACGATATCATGTTTTATGCTTAGGTAAGACGATTTATGATCATCTTATTAAAATGAATTAGGACGCTTCTTCATTTGAATAAGAAATTATAAATCTCCAAACTATGAATTTATAAATTCTCAGTTACAAGGATTTGGATGCTTCTCTTTGTAAGTGACAAATTATAAATAAGTAGGTTTAAGTATATAGCTTGCGTACAAACAAGTTTCTTTCAATCCATTTATACAAATAATTCCTTTTCTTCACTTAATCATTATCATTATTACCTTCATCATCTGTTCATTTCCAAATCTGTATCCCACATGATTAGCAACTCTCTTACAAATTCATAATCATTCCTTGACATCTCTCTGGCATTTTGACTAAATCTCGGGACGAGATTTCTTTAAGGGGTGGAGACTATAACAACCCAGAATTTTCATCAAATGCAAAATCAACCTATTTTATTATGATCACAATTGTACGGGGAAATTTTTTGCTTTATTACATTACTTGCATTACCAATATCTCAATATGCAATGTAACTTGCATAACTAAAGTAGACGAGCTCACGCAACCTACCTATGCCATCTATATCTATTTATATGTCAAGAAAACATCAAAACATATCAAGTCGATTGATGTTCGCTAAAATACACATCATTTATAACCCGGAAAACACTATTAATTGGACTAAAAATGCTAAAATATACTTTATTACATTGCAAATATGCATGTTTGGTATTTTTATGTCTTGTAGGTAAAAGGATTAAAAACGGTGCAAAAACGAGAATTATCGAGCTCAATTTGGTCAAGTTTAATTATTACTCAAAGCTAAGATGAAGTCGTGAAAATTTCCCGAGCATGCCATTAGAAAGAGCACGAAAAAATGAGTCCAAAGGTGCCTTCAGATTTTATTGGGCCAGCCCATTACCCACTTAATGGGTCGGGCCAGCCTATGGTTAACTTAGTCCATTTAAAGCCCATGAAAACCAAATGTTTTTAAAACAACTTTGAGGTTAAGACATCATCACACGTCTAAATAAATCTTGAACTTCACTTGGAGCCCCACTATATTTGGTAGAAGCAATTATAAAAATGTAACGTGGTTGGAAATTATAAACTTCTCAATATCAAGCAATTTAATCCAACGGGCGAAAGTTTTGCGTATATAAAGCAATAATGAAGTCAAGTGAGCAATCAATGGTGCGTTAAGAGGAATATTTCACTGCATTCCAGGTCACGCACATCCTTGCCAATGATGGCTGAAATTAATAAGGCGTAGACGGAACCAATTTTACATAATTTCCCCCTGAGCTTGGCTTATAAAAAGGTAATCACCCCCACAAGTTTTTAGAAGAGATCGGAGGAGTAGGTTTTTATTTAGCTTATTACAAAATTAGTAGCTTATGTTATGCTCTATTCCAGCTTATGTTTTCATTAACAGCTTATTGTACATGATCTTTGCTTTATGGATCAATAAAAGATGGTTTTGGAATATGGTTGTGGCTTTATTTCTTTGCAATTTTCGTTCTTTCTTTGCTAAGTCGATGTCTATTAATAAGCCGAGCTTCTTCTAGCTTATTTCTGGTCGAATAAATTCCACTTCCCTAGCTTATTTGTTTTTGGATATAGGTGCCTATATGAAATCGAATAAGTAGTGGTAGTCGAATAAGCATTGTTGCTATTTCATAAAACCAAAAAAAAATAAATTCTAGCTTAATACACTCGAATAAGTTGTTTCTCAGCCTATATCATTTTAGATCTAAAGCTTATAAATTTAAATCGCTCTAGCATAATTTTGAGTAATCTTTGCTTATTTGATCTAAATCGTTTAAGCTATTTTAAAAAAAGTTTGCTTATTAGTGTCTTGTGCTTATTTGGTAAGTAGACCCCATATTTATCGTAGCTTATTCGGTTGAGTTTGGATTATTTGATGGAATAGGAGAGCTTATTTGTTTATGTTATTTGCTTATTGATGTTTAGTTTTCATCTAAATTAATTAGCTCTAATTTTGTTAGGTGAAATGCTTATGTTGGTTTACAAAATAGCTTTTTACTCTTTCAATCCGTTCTCTAGATTGGCTTATTTCAAGTGCTTATTGGACTTTAGTGTTAATATGTTTTGTTTGAACTTTTAGTAAACTTGTTTTGCTTATTCAAATTAAGTCTAAATCGTTTTTAAGTGAAATTATAACTTTCTGTATTTGAGATCTCAATTGCAAATTGTTCAAACAAGATGGAGTCTAGTGGGCTAGCTGTTGGGCCTTTTGGTTCGTATAAATTTGAAATTGGGCTTGAATCTTCTCGTTGGGCCTAGTGGTTGTATTCAATAGGAATTTTGAAATTATAACTGTTGTTGTTTAACAGTTTGTTTTTGGTTTGTGTTTTCGACTTTTGTACCGGTCTACTCATAAGGCGCGGAGCTTACAGATTTATTTAGCTAGATCGAATTTGATTATTTGCTTTAGCTAAATAAATCGGGTGGTATTCGTTTAATTGCGGCTTCATATCGGTTCTATTTTCTATCATTTTTCAATTAATTAGTGTAGCTTTAGTATAAAATGTTTTGCTTTGCTTATTTTATCATTATGAGTAGCAAGTAGTTTAACTTGTGTTTGCTAAGTGATTAGTAATTTGGAATTTAAGTGCGGTTTTAAAAGGTTTAAAAAATTAATAGACAAATTACATACCGTCATTTACTTTTAATGCAATTTAAATATTTGTCATTTATTTTAAAAAGCATTTTACTTTACTGGTCATTTAATTTCTTGCAATTTGTTTTCTAAGGATTTTTATTCGTTAAACCTAAGCCCGCACTTAAGGAACATTTCACGTCACTTAGCAAGCATATTTGTCAATTTTATCAATTTTAGTATAATCTTTTATAAAAATAGTTTAAAACCAAAACCAAAATATTTGTCATTCAAGCACCAAACGAAACATTCTCATGAATTTCAATTCATCTCTCGCTGTGGAAACGACACTCGGAAGATAGACTATTATTTTTCCTAAAGTAATTGTCTTATCTAACGGGATATACTATATATTACTACGACACGCGTTTGACGTTTATCAATGCCATTTAAATGTCTTTAAAAATAATTAAAAGTTACATTTAAAAATTTAAATGCATTTACATTCATATTTGTAAATACTATACTATTATTGGCCTATCCTTATTACTACGTAATAATATATTATATATATTTTTATGTGTTAATTTGGACGGATCAGTTTTCATAGTTTAACCTTGTTGGAATTTGCTCGAAGGTTAGGACTATATCAAGCGGTTGAGCTTGAGGAGGAAGGTTTTAATGTTTACTTTGAAGGTGGTTTGCGTAGTGATGAGCATTTTAATGCTCATGATTACTGGTTAAGCATTAGTCGAGAGGAAAGCCTTGGTTTATCTAGGAGTCACACTTCTACTATCAAGAACCCAATTTTGAGGGTGATCCACAAAATGATCACTTATGGTTTATGTTAAAAACGACTAGGTATGATAAGGTTCAGAAAAATGATTTGTAGCTCTTAAGTATGTTTGATGCTAGACACCAAAATGGGTATACGAATGTAGCTTGGTTGATTGCAAGATGGATGAAGAGGAAAGGAGTTGCCACTCAAAAGGAAAGTCAAATTTGTTGTGGACAGTTTATCTCAAAGATTGCTAGGAAATGCAGGGTGTTGACAGAGGATGTGGTAAGGAGTTTAAGTGCTCCAATTTATTATAGAGATTTGGATACGACTACACTTAGAGATTTGATCGACTTGTAGGGGTAAGCTTCTTTCTGAGGATCCACAGTGGGTTGTACCAGAGTTTGCGGTGTTCCTAGAACCTCCCTGAGACGCATTATGCAGGATTTGTTATGATAGCTGGGTAGGATGGAATACGCATGCGGCGATAGAGCGGATGGGTGTATAGGAACGTCATTATTCACTGGGAACATGTACCAGACATGTGTTTGAACATATGGCAGGGGGGATTTTATTGTGTTCCATGCAGGGAGCTACAACCCACGGTGGTTATGCTCAGCTCGCTAGTTGACAAGTATTATCAGCTAGAGTATCCCAACATTTGACACTTCAGTTATCCACACAGTATCAAGCAAGCTGAAGGTGGATGATGATGAGTGTGTCGAGAGACACAAAGTTTGGATTATCGTGACCGCATGTTTTGGGTCACGTGTGTTTTAAAAACAATTCTCTAAACATTATTATTATTATTATTATTATTATTATTATGGTGTGTAAAATGCCTCTGTTGGCATTAAAACGATATTATTGTATTTTTTATTAATAATTAATTAGGATCATTATTATTATTTGTATGCTATGCAATGTTTATATTTGTAAAAGGAGTGAGCAATTGCAAATATCTCATCCGTCGTTACGGCTGTGTATGTGTAGTTTTGTTGCCTTTTTTGGAGCATTGGTATCGATTTAAAATTATATGAGTGTGCCGGTGATTTGTTAATTCTAGAACTTGTGCTTGGAAATTCTTTATGATGACCGCAGTAGGAACACGTTCGCGTGTTATATAACATTTTACTGATTAAAGAGGGTGATAAAAATATAAAGATATGTAAACAATAATTTTGTTCAAAAAAAAGATTTCTACATATAATTATCTAAAATTTTTCGTCGAATGAAGAAGAAACAAAAAAATGTTGGAATGCTGTTGTTGGACATCAAATAACGTCTATTCTATAACATCATTTATCCCATGTAATTAACCCATTTTTTCTAATTATTGCAAAGAATTATTACTTAATCGTTCATATTTGAGAATTGCAGTAATTATGGAGTACTTGGTGAATATTAGCAAAAGGCGCGCATTTTGGAGCTTAAATGAAGATATTATGAAGATTACTATTCTGACAACCAATACGCCGTATCCATCAAGGAAGATACGGCGTATCCGTGACTGCACTCACCAAAGACCACAAAGGAAACAAGCTTAATGCGCCGTATCCAGAGAAGTCCAATACGCCGTATTTAAGATATAGTATGTGAAGATTATGGAAGATATCAAACGTGGTCCCTACTCCAAGAAACTCTAATACGCCGTAATCAATTATTAAATATTCTTGTAATCATCTCACCCTATGTGTCATTACTGAATCATTTATATCTAAAAAACTTGGATACGGGCGTATTGAACTGACTTCCAGACCCTATAAATACAAATCTCAAAAAATGAGTTTTAAGTGTGCTAAATCATATTCTCGATACCTAAACCACAAAAGTCGATTTTCAGAGGAGAAAAAGAGTAGAAGAGGTCTTGCAACGCATTCTAATCCATAGAAGACAACGTGTAATTTCTTATACTTTTGTAATCGTTCAGTTTTTGGTATTATTCATTAACTTCAAAAATATTTTTCTTTTTATTTCTCTTATTTTATTTTTCGTGCATGCGCACCCGCTCTTCATCGAATTTAATTGTCGAATCTTCCACGACTCTGAAACGTCGTAATCGTAGACATTCCAAGCAAAGAGTCAAGCCATTTTCTCTTGAAGAGACTTCCTTAGTTACGATGGCCGATCAACGTACTATGGCGAAATTACTCCAAGCACCCACCGAGGGTTACGGAGATGCTATAGTTATTCCTGATATTCTCGCGGAGAATTTTAAGCTTAAACATGGACTTCTAAATCTTGTAACTTTAAAACAATTTTACGGATTTGAGAAAGAAGATCCTCATGCTCACATTCGTTGGTTTAACAAGATTACTTCCACAATTAAGTATAAAGATGTGCCTAATTCATCAATTAAGCTTATGCTTTTTCCATTTTCTATCGAGGGGGCAGCCCGGATTTGGCTCGAAAAAGAACCCCCTCGTTCTATTCTTACTTGGGAAGATCTTGTTTCCAAGTTTATTAACCAATTCTTTCCTCCTTCTAAAACTACAAATCTTCGAAATAAAATCACAAATTTTCAACAAAAGTTTGAGGAAACATTTAGTGAGGCATGTGACCATTTTAAGGATCTCCTTCGTGCATGCCCACATCACGGTTTTACAGAATTACATCAACTTGATACTTTCTAGAATGCTTTAAACCCAACCGATCAAGATTCTTTAAATGCCGCCGCCGGTGGTAATCTTTTAACTAAAACTCCTCGAGATGCTTGACAATTATTGAAAACAAGTTGAAAGTTCGCAACTCACGAAACAAACTGGCTGTTTCCAAAGTGAGTGCTAATATTTCTTCTTCTACCACAGCATGTCCATCAGAGATGGCCGCTCTTACTGATGCTGTTAATGCTATGCTTCGTCATGATAAGACCTCTCCGTCAGAGACCGTCAAAGCAATTTATGAAAGTGGTATGACTTGTGGGGGACCGCATCCCTACTATGAGTGTCTTGCCGCCGATGGCAACACTTTTAATGCTTCTGCAGCCGCAACAACCTATAATCAGAATCAAGGATATCGTCCTCAAGGAGACCTGAATTATCGTGCTAGCAATCAAATGGGACCACCTGGTTTTCCTCCCATGCAAAATAATCAAAACCGTTTCAATCAAAATCATGGGTATAATTAGAACTGAAGAAATAATATTAATCAAGGTAACCAGAATTATCAAGCTCCGCCTCAAGTTGGACCTTCAAACGATCTCTCAAACTACATGAAGACAAATGACGTTAATATGAGAGTAATGCAAAATCAAATAAGCAAATGAGGACGAAATTAAAGAAAGAGTGGATTACTACGGTGACGTAGGCAGAACTATGCGACCAAGAATAAGTTAAGGAATGCGTTAACGAATGATATTAAGAACATGATGAGCAGTTTTTTTCAAATGAATACCGCTTCTTCTTCGGGTTCGGTTCACTTCCTTGAAACACGTTGGCTAACTCGCGACGGTAAATCTGAAAGCAATCACCACCCAAAGTGGTATCTCTTATGATGGACCTCTAATTCCACCTCCTTTTTCTCCTCTTCCCAAGGTGGTGGAACGGGAACCCGAGGTGACAAAGGATACGGTGTAAAACCACGAGTACCAAAAACATGCCGAACCTCCTGGTTTTAGTCCAAACTCAAGCTTTCCAATTGATGAGCCTCGTTGTTGCTCCTAAAGCCATAAAACCGTCTATACCTTATCCTTCAAGAGCTAACAAACAGAAGCTCCGTGAAAAAGATGATAATCTAGCTTCGAAATTTGTTGAAATCTTTAGGGAATTACATTTCGAGCCAGTTTCGCGGATGCTCTTCTACATATGCCAGTAATCTATACGCTTCAATGTTTAAAAGTCTCCTTATAACAAAGAAAAATTGTAAACTTGATTAGTCTAAAACACGGTTGTATGAGAATTATTCGGTGGTTATCCTAAAAAAGTTGCCTGAAAAACTTGGAGACCCCGGCAAGTTTCTTATTCTATGCGATTTTCCAGAGATAGTTGAATGCTTAGCCTTGGCCGATCTTGGTGCAAGCATCAACTTGATGCCTCTTTCATGTGAAGAAAGCTCTTCACTCCCGAACTTACTCCTACTTCAAATAATTCTTGACTTGCAGGACGATCGGACTACTAGTCCCATCCTTTCGTCATTGCGAAGATGTCTTTGCAAAAGTAGAAAAGTTCCATTTTCCGGCCGACTTCGTAGTCGTTGATTATGTTGTCGATCCTCGGGTTCCCTTAATTCTCGGGAGACCCTTTTTGAGGATGGCACGTGCTTTGATTGATGTTTACGGTGAAGAATTAACTCTCGAGTGATCGATGAAGCCATAACCTTGTGAAAGTGTGTGGTTCGTAAAACAGTAGTGAGTGTTAGTTGCCTTACATAATGTTGCTGAATCAGTTAATCGAATCGATGTCATCGACGTTTCATGTGAGGAATATGTTCAAGAAGTGCTCGGATTTTTAGATAGTTCTACGAGTGGCAATCCCACTCCGTCTTTAGATCATATCCTTTTTACTTCTTTCCCCTCTCTCACTCCTTTTGAGGGAGGTGACTTCATTTTGGAAGAAATCGAAGCTTGTCTTTCAAATGATTCAATTCCACCGAGAATTGATGATGCCGACTTTGATCCGGAGGGAGACCTTCTTCTACTCGAGAAGTTATTAAATGATGATCCATCATCTCTTCTCCCTCCGAAAGAACTTCATTTTGAGGAAATTAAAACGATTAAATCTTCTATCGATGATCCTTCGGAGCTTAAGCTTAAGGATTTACCGTCTCATCTTAAATACGCGTTTTTAGAAGGAACCGATAAATTACCCGTCATAATTTCTAAGAAGATGAAGAAAAGGCTGCCCTTATAAAGGTTCTTAAATCACACAAACGGGCCACCGCATGGAAAATCTCTAACATTAAGGGTATCGACCCTAGTTTTTGTACTCACAAGATCTTAATGGAAGACAATTTTAAACCGGCGGTTCAACACCAAAGAAGGGTAAATCCAAAAATTTATGAGGTTATCAAAAAGGAAGTTATCAAACTCCTTGATGCCGGATTGATTTACCCTATCTCCGATAGTCCGTGGGTGAGCCCCGTTCATTGTGTGCCTAAGAAGGGTGGCATGACCGTAGTTGAAAACAAAGATAATGAATTGATTCCTACTAGGTTAGTTATGGGATGGCGTGTTTGTATTGACTACCGTAAGCTTAATGATGCCACTCGTAAAGACCATTTCCCGTTACCTTTCATGGACCAAATGCTAGAACGTTTAGCAGGGAACGAATACTATTGCTTTTTAGATGGATTTTCCGAATATTTTCAAATTCCAATTGACCTGCAAGACCAAGAGAAGACCACATTCACTTGCCCTTATAGGACGTTTGCCTACCGACATATGTCTTTTGGTTTATGTAATGCTCCGGGCACGTTCCAAAGGTGCATGATGGCCATTTTCCACGACATGATCGAGGAAACAATGGAGGTCTTTATAGATGATTTCTTGGTCTTCAGGGATTCTTTCTCGTCATGCCTCTCCCATTTAGACAAAATGCTCAAACGGTGCGAATACACTAATTTAGTTCTAAATTGGGAGAAATGTCATTTTATGGTAAAAGAAGGCATTGTTCTAAGACATAAGATTTCAAAGTCTGTGATTGAGGTCGACGTAAGTAAAGTTGATGTTTTATAGTCTAAACTCCCTATCCGACTTCCGTAAGGTTGTTCGCAGGTTTCTATAGGGTCACGCCGGGTTTTATCGTCGATTTATCCAAGATTTTTCTAAAATCGCCTGGCCGATGACCCATCTTCTAGAAAAAGAAACCCTGTTTATTTTCTCGAAAGAATGTATTGAAGCCGCGCGTTAATTGTTACGTAGTAGAAAGTATGTGTAATCCGTACGTCCCACCCATTTTAGTTGCCCCCGATTGGGAGGCATGCCTTACCATTGAAATTATGCTGCGACGCTAGTGATTATGTGGTTAGGTGCAAGTCTTGGGGCAACGTAAATTTAAAGACCAAATAATTTTCGCCTATTAAATTTATGCTAGTAGACAGAGGATGCTCAAGCACATTACACTCATGTGACGCGTATAAAAGATGACGTGAGATGTGTTTGTAGTCTGTTTCAGCGGCGTGTGTGTGTGTTTTGTTAGAGAAATTACGGCCTTACTTAGTCTTATCAAAGACCATAGTGTATATGGACCACTCGGCTTTCAGATATCTTCTTGTTAAGCAAGATGCTAAACCGAGATTGCTCTGGTGGATTCTCCTACTCCAATAATTTGATGTCATTATTCATGATAAAAAAGGAGCGGAGAATATTGCGGCCGACCACTTATCGAGATTAGAAAATCCTCATCAAGGTGATCTCGAGAAAAAAGAAATTAATGAAACATTTCCACTCGAGACCTTTGGAATGATATCTTTTCGTGGTGATTCTAGTACCCCATGGTTTGCCGACATTGCAAATTACCATGCGAGGAATTTTGTTGTGAAAGGGATGTCGTCCCAACAAAAGAAAAAGTTCTTTAAGGATGTTAAGCATTATTTTTGGGACGACCCCTACTTGTTTTGAATTTGTGCGGATCAAATGATTAGACGTTGTGTTTACGGCTAAGAAGCCGCTGATATCCTCACGGCTTGCCATAATAGACTGATGTGTGTTTTCCAAGCTTTGAATTTATAATACTAGAAATACTAATTTTTACTAAAAACACAACACTCGGGAAGTATACCCGTTCGTGTTTGAGTGTGTATACGTTTGTTAGTTGTCATCGGGTCGTGTCATTGAGTGTAGTGTGTTGGTAGTGTTGTTCGTACGTTTGTGACTCTAATTAAGGTGCTAAGGTTAATAAGATTGTTACGGATCAAATTAACCAAAACGTTCATAAATTGACTATTGCAAGGAAAGCAATAAAAGGATGATTCAAGCAAATGATTAATGTATGTTTGTTTAGGCAATGATCACTTAGATAATGATGTGTTTGGAACAGTGTTTATAAGTTTAGAAAATAGAGTTATCACAAGTTATAAATCCTTTTGGCCTTTAAATATAACAAGTGATTATATTGATTAATAACAACAAATCCTTTCGGCCTTTATAAGTTATTATAACCAATATATTAGATGGATTGATAGAACACATGTATAAAAGAACCCTTTCGGCCTTTTTTTTATTTAATATTTTAATTTTTAGGTTATTTCTATAAAATATGTTTTACCAATTCAATAAACACATATCCAAACGCTCCATATCAAAGATCACAATATGCCCAAACTAACATAAGATTACTACTCCATGATCAGAGTAACAAAACACATAAACAAAGATTATATTCAAAAGAGTAACAAGATTCATACCAATTCCAAGAGCACTCTAGTTGAGTGGTGGTTGTCGCAGAGAGTAGATTTGTCGTCCTTGAGAACACTTTATTATATTCAAAGCAAAATCCAGAAACTAGGAACAATTCCATCACAATCGCTTATAGATTCAAAATAACACTACAGCTATGCCTCTTCGATGGATCAAAACCTAAGAACAATGATGAACTTCAACCAATACTATCCAACTTCTTCAAGAACTTTGATTCTACTTGGTATGTGATGATTTGTGTTATCAAGGTGGTTTGGATCAAAGGTTCTCAGGCCTTTATCACCAAAAACACCCCTTCTAAGGGTTCCAAACGAAATGGGAAGTTTGTATGTGAGTTGTTTGTGATATGAGAGGCAAAGGGGCCTTATATAGGCTATTTCGGGGGCCAAGTGTGGCGCACTTACAAATAAGTGCGGCGCACTTGAGGTGTTAATGCGATAGTATTTAATGGTTTTACTGGAAGTGCGGCGCACTTGAAAATAAGTGCGGTGGTTTTGAGGAGTTTTTGCAGGTGCTATTTATTTTAGACTTTAATTCTTTCTAGGACTTTTGGGGAGAATGTGCGGCGGACAATAGTCTAAGTGTCGGCGGTTTTGGTCAAAGGAAAGTGCGGCGCTCCAATTATTACAAGAGACGACGCACATCTTGAAAATTTAGTCTAGAAATTTTTATTTTCTTGTTCGCCTCCCAAAGTGTATGAGTCTTGAACCTTGGGTCTGTAGTGTCTTCAAAGTGAACTTATAAGCTATTATCAGCTATTAAGTATCAAAAAGTTCACGAGAAATTGATCAAACGATACTTAAATAACGCCATAGCAAATATGTATATTTATGCTGTTATCAAATCCCCTCCACACTTAGTATTGCTTGCCCTCAAGCAATTAAAGCGAAAAAACAAGATCATTTATCGTGACATGGAGAAAAATTCATTTTAGCATTAACAAGTGTTTACCAGTTTTATAACTTTTCAGGCATAGACATATAACAGAGCACCTCATTTAGGGAAAGTGTTTGTTTTTTGGATTCCATAAGTCTCTGAGATAGGGGTTTTATCTTTGTGAAGTTACTCAAATGCCACAAAACATAAATCTAGGTCGCTCCACGTCTAGTTGCTCTGTACTAGACACATAAACATGCCCGTTGCGACGTGAGCAGCTAAACAAAAATCTCAAAGAGGCAAAACGTGATATTGATGAGGGTGAATAACATATACTTGATTTCATGTGCCAGAAACTTGTGCACCACTTTATACTTTATGTCTTTTTTATTTTAGTTTATTATGTGTATAGATTGTAAGAGCTATTTGCTGTAGATTAGCGTGTTGTTGTGGATGATGCGTAGAGTGTTGCTCATAGATAAATCTTGCTGAGATATTTGCTACTGCGGTGATATAGTAGTGTGTTCGCTTTGCGTTTGGTGTGGTTGAGGATCTCAACACTAAAAGCGCGGTGCTTAGATACATGATTGCATAGGGATTTATTTTATCTCTTATCATACGACTTTGTCTATTAACTTAACCGCACTGCGATCTAGTAAATGATGATCAAGCATAAGTTCCGGAGCTACTAAATTATCGAATCTCTTAAATATAATTATCAACCAATACCAGTGTTCCAGAAAAGGAGACAGAACCACATATACACATCTATAACGATGGAATAGATACATATGTATGCTCACTCCTTAACTCGAACAAGCTAAAGGCATCAATTATCTTAGGTATCAAAGATGGATACCCGAATTCCTTAAGATCAAGAGGCAAACCTTACAATTTAAGTGGGTTGTTTTTGTGCTAGTTAAAAGGTTGAATGTCGCAGTTTGGCTCGCGGCTCACGTATTAGCTCGCGTGGTAGAGATTGTGATTTTTAAGTTTTTTTGGAAAAAAACAATACTATAAATTTTTAAAGTTTTAAAATTTTCTTGAAAATATCAGTTGGAAATTTCTATGGCCAGATTGCAGGGCACATACATGGAGGAACATGGGACATGATTAATGTTTCCTATTTGCTACCCCTCCACACTTAAGTGAAATTACCCTCAATATGATAAAACTGATAAATATTGAAAGAAAATAGGGAAATTAAGGAAAAAACGATACTTTTCGGAGGCATAGAGAAGATATAGCTACGGTTGGAGCTATCATTGAGTGATTCCATACGTTCTTTGTTTTGTGGGACTGTGAGAGCTCCTCACATTTAAGTAGAGCCATTATGCGTAAAAATGAATTCCGAGGCTTCATAAAGTGTTGGCTGAATTATGAAGGATATGACGCGAAACAAAGCGCCAAACATGTGTATTCTACCACATGTAATATAATACTCCAATTATATAAGTCTCCAAGTGTAAAATGCCAACCACCAATCCAAGCTCCACCTGTTTTATTTAATCTGCAAAATAGACACAACTACGAAAATCGTAAAATACTAAAGCGCACTTTCGTAGGCACCACGGTTGCATTTAGTGTATGGAACAAGCCTTTAAACCCCTCAGTGTCCCGAGTAGACGAGTTATAGTCTCGTGAGGGTTTCCAGCGACCATACCCACAAAGTTCGATAATTTCTTTTTAGATGCAGAAATCGAGTAAGAAACACACGGGCCCATGCACATCAAACTTAAAAACTGCAAAGTTTTTGTTTTATAAATATTTTTTAGTTTTTTTTAGTTTTTTTTATATTTTTTATATAGGTTTATTATTATTTACTGTTACTATCATTCTTTTTGTTATACTCAACTTGATTTCAGGATACCTTGACAACACGGTTCAAGTGAGAATGATCCATATTTAAACGTTAAGGGTATGGGATTTTTGGCATGTACTCACGGAATGGATATTCGTTTGTTTTTACCACGTGATATCCCTTTTTAAAGTCTTAATAGGTTTATCTTTTTCGATGATAGGAGGAAGCGGATCTTTTTAAATTTTTGGAGAATCATCAGACTTTCCACTCCCGGTGAATATGACACTCACATGCTCAGTTTGAGCTTGATGAGGAGGATGAGGGTCAGTCCTATCGGTTAGTTCTAAAGATATGTTTTGAGACTTCTCCTACTCATCTCTCGCGCGCTGCGCTTCTTTGTGTCGCTCACTTGTGTGTCGTATAATGTGTGTGTATGGTGAAGAATTTTTTTCATTTGTCTTGCTGGGTGTGTAGTAAATTGCCATGTCTAGTTGTAATCACGTGTTGTTGCTTTTGTAAGAGATCAAACATCATGTGTGTGAAATGTCGTGTCGTGTTTTGGTCATGTTAGAGAGATTTAGTCATTAATTTTTCAAAATCTGTTTTAGATTGAGGTTCTTGGTCGATAGGTTTAGACACTTTGTTAGGTAAAACACCGGTGGTTTTACCATCGTGTCTAGCAAAAAGTTTCCAATGAATAGTTCTCATGCTATGGACACATCTTTTGAAATCTTCGAGATCATTTCTCACATCATTGTTTAATTCTGTGAGTGATTTCTCAGAATCATAAAGATTATGAAGGGATTGGGGAGAATATGAATCCTGAGAATTTTGGTTTTGATATCCTTCAGATTGGATGGAATTTACTTCATGACGTTCACACATCGGCGTGTCATCATTCAGGTGGCTTTTAGAAGTGTTTCCTCTCTAAGCTCATTGTAATTTGTTACGTTAACCTTGCAATGTCTTCATTTTAAACTTATAATTTGAGAATCCATAGCCTTTAATTTTTTTCCAATAAATCGGAGAATTATCAGTTTTTCTATCTCACTTCCATCGGCTGAAGGAAACAAATTTTTCACTGATGTCTCGTTTTTTTTGAGATTTAACTGACCAAATCAAGTTTGAAAAGGACTTTGTCCTTGGAGAAATTGAAATGATTGATTTGGACTTTTGTAGAGGAAGATTCCTTCGGCTGTTACGTCCAGGATTCCTTGAGTGGGTTCGTCTAGACCTGTGATAGAATATTTCGAATAATAGCTCCCTTGGTCAGACCGTGCCCATGACTTTTCGAAGCTCTCTTTAGTCGTAATCCAGAGTTGGTTTGACTTTTACTATGAGTTGAGAGAAATTTCTGATTACTCAAGTAATGTCGGTTAAAAACGAGGTGAAAAGAATTATGCTATATAAAAGCTTTTCTTATTTGTTCCCATGATGTTATAGACTTTTTCATTAAGTTCGTTAAAAAAACCATGTTTTATACTTCATCGCATCAAGGAAAAGGAATTATTTAAAAGCTTTACGGAATTCACTCTGAGTTTCACCGTATCTGAACATGTTGCAGATTGTGAGAAATTCACGGATGTGGTCATGGCGGATCGTGGCACCGTCAGATAACATCGAATTTATTTTTCAAAATCATTTTCAAGTGACCAGGGTTACTATTAATAATCAAAGTTTTCATCATACATCGATTTGAAAATTGTTAGAATTAGGAGTCGGGGCTTCAGTCTTAACATCTTTCCTCTTAGGCTAATTCATCAGGATCGAGATATTTATTGTGTGGGTTCAACATCCTCTTAATGTATATTTATGACGATAAATGTCATTAACGGAGAATTCTGCAGTTAAGATTTTATTGTTCCTCGCGACGGATTCTTTTATGGCTACGTTTTAATTCTTATAAGTCCTTGTTTTTAAACTTTTATTTAATTTATATATTAGATTTACAAGTTGTTTTCCGTAAGATATGGGATTTATACATACATTAAGCATTTTGCAAAAAGACATTTTAATATATATAATTAAAGCTAATAGGATAATATTCAAAGTAAAATAAATTATTTCCATATTTTTTTTATAATTTTTTATAGATTTATATATATATATATATATATATATATATATATATATATATATATATATATATATATATAGATATATTTTAATTTAATTATATATAGCAAATAAGGATAAATAACTAAAAGATTTTTTTAGATAGGTAGAGCGTACTTTAGAAAAAGTGCGCCAACTTTTTTTTTGGAAATTTTATGTTTTTTTTAAATATTATGATAAACTAGATAATTACAAATACACAAGGCATATAATCAGATAAAATATAATTCCAAACGATTATAGAACCTAAGACTAGCATATTGGTGGTTTTGGTTTTTGAAATAAGATTCTGTTTGTGAAAATTTGCGAAAAGTGCGGCATACTTGGGTAAAGTACGGCGTACTTTCTAGTTTTTAGGAAAATCGGCGCACAAACAGGATGTGCGGCGTACTTCCTGTAGAAACACGATTTTTGGTTTTGGTTTGCCAGAAAACAGTACGGCGAGTTTGAAAATTTTGTAAAACAAAATAGCACCATAAATAAGCAACAAACAGAAAACAACTTAAACAATTCCCCGGTAACGGCGCCAAAAACTTGATGTGTGTTTTCCAAGCTTTAAATTTATAATACTAGAAATACCGATTTTTACTAAAAACATAAACAATCAGCGCGAAGTGTTATGAGCCTCGTCGCGTGTATAGCGCATAGACAGCTACGTGTGTGTGCCTAAAAGCTCGTTCCACGGGAATTGAAGTTTTCACAGTTTGTAATTAAGGTAAAATGATTGTCACGGATCAAATTAACCAAATCTTGCATATATCGAATGTTGCAAAGAAAAGCAACAAAAGTGATGATTCAATCAAATGATTAAGGTATGTTTGTTTAGGCAAGGATCACTTAGATAATGATGTGTTTAGAATAGTGTTTATAAGTTTAGAAAATAGAGTTATCACAAGTTATAAATCCTTTCGGCCTATAAATATAACGAGTGATTATATCAATTAATAACAACAAATCCTTTCGGCCTTTATAAGTTATTATAACCAATATATTAGATGGATTGATAGAACACATATATAAAGAAACCTTTCGGCCTATTTTCTTATATAAAATATGTTTTACCAATTCAATAAACACATATCCAAACGCTCCATATCAAAGATCACATTATGCCCAAACAAACATAAGATTACTACTCCATGATCAAAGAGATAAAGATCATAACAATCATATAAATTCTAGAAAACTTCATATTAAAAGAGTTGTAGAAATTATACCAACGTTTACAAGATCAAAGAAGGCGATTACAAGTTTTCCCAACCAAAAACTATTATCTATAACCCAAGATATCTATTACAATCGACCCGAACCCTTAAGGTGCTGTCACCACACTTGTAGATTCGTGATTATATGGTGAGGATTGATGAGAGAAATGTTGTGGAAGTGTGTGTAAAATGAGGGAGCCAAGGCCTCCTTTTATAGGCTGAAATCGGGCAAAAGTGCGGCGCACTAATTATTTTGTGCGGCGCACTTAAGGAGTTAATGCACTCAGCATTTATTGGGACATAGCCGTTTCTTTAGGAAGTTTGAATGAAAGTGCGGCGCACAAGAATATTATGCGGCATACTTGGTGATGGTGGAAAGTGCGGCGCACTTGTGATAAGTGCGGCGTACTTCTTTGGTTTCTTAGATCTTTCTCTTGTAAATTGTATATGTGTTGATATGATCAGATACATTTCGTCCTAAGCACCAAAGAACGGTATTTATAGGCTAGAGATAACTTGGGGACCAAGTTGAGAATGTATGTGGATGTATTTTGGACCAACTTCGTGAATTAATTGCATCTCTATAAAGTATGTTGTACTCATTTGTAAAATTGGCTGCTTTGGTAATATTTCAGCATTTGAATGTTTTTCTAAGTTGTAGATAATTTAATTCTCTTTCCGTGGCCGCTTGAATAAACTCAATCCGAGTTCGTATGACCGAGTTATGGCCAAAATAGTGAACATGTGTCGAGAGATCTTTAACTTCACTTATTTCTTCGTTTAAGCTTCAAATCTTCGTGTATTCTTTTGTTTTATTCTATGACACATACCATGAACCTATAACAGCAAATATACTTGATTAAGTACCAAAAGTTTACGAGAAATGATAAAATAAATGCAAATAATGCCGCCAAAAATATGTATAATTTAGGCGTCATCAAATCCCTCCACACTTAGCTGTTGCTTGCCCTCAGGCAATCAAAGCGAGAAAACAAGATCATTTATTGTAATGTGGAGAAAAAATCATTTTAGCATTGACAAGTGTTTACCAGTTTTATAACTTTTCAGGCATAGACATATAACAGAGCACCTCACACAGGGAAAGTGTTTGTTTTTTTTTGATTCACGAATGAGTCACTCAGATAGGGTTTTATATTTGTGAAGTCACTCAATTGCACAGACATAATCTAGGTCGCTACCATATGCTTGTACTAGACACATAAACATGCCCGTTGCGGCGTGAGCACCTAGACAAAAATCTCAAAGAGGCAAACGTGATAACGATGAGGGTGAATAGCAGATACTTGATTCCATGTGCCAGAACTTTGCCTTATACTTTGAACTTTTATTATTTTTTTCTTTTCTTTTTTTTTCTTTTTTTTTCTTTGAATATTTCTTTTCATTCCAGATACTGCGATAACTAAGGCTGGCACAAAACTTCTTCTTTATCGAGCATATTTTTCTTGCTCTTGGGATACTTTGGGGATCTCAACACTAAAAGCGAGTGTTGTAGATACATGATTACATAGGGATTTATTTCACCTCTTATCATAGGTACGTCTTGTCTATAAATTAACCTCAATGCTGTCTAGTAAATAATTATCAAGCACAAGTTCTGGAGCTACTAAATTACCGGCCCACTCATATAACTTTATACCAATATCAATGTTCCGGAAAAGGCGACAAAGACCATACATACACATCCATAACGACGAAATAAACACGTATGACTGCATTCAACCCTAACTCGAACAAGCTAAAGGTAAAAATTATCTTGGGTATCAAAGGTGGATACCCGAATTCTTTAAGGCTAAATTTCTTACAATTTAAGTGGGTTGATTTTTGTGCTTGTTAAAATGTCAATCAAGTTGGATTTGCCTTACTAAGCATATGCATTTTTTAAGTTTTTGGAAAAGCAATATATAAATTTTAAAAATTTTTAAATTTTCCAAAAAATATTAGTTGAAAGTTTGAAAATTTCTGCAGGGCAAACATGGAAGGACATGATTAATTTTTCCTATTTGCTACCCCTACACACTTAAGTTGAACATTGCCCTCAATGTGAGAACTGATAAATATAGAAAATAGGGAAAATTAAGGGAAAACGGTACTTCCCGGGGCATAGAGAGATATAGCTACGTTGGAGCTATCCTTGAGTGATTCCATTACGTTCTTTTTTTTGTGAGGAGCGAGAGCTCCTCCACACTTAAGTAGAGCATTATGCGTAAAATTGAAACTTCCCGGGGCTCATAAGTGCTTGGCTGAATTATGAAGGATATGGCGCGAAACGAAGCGCCAAGCATGTGTATTCTACCACATGTAATATAATACTCCAATTATATAAGTTTCCAAGTGTAAATTGCCAACCACCAATCCAAGCTCCATCTGTTTTTATTTAATCTGCATAATAAACACAACTACAAGAAAAACATTAAATACAAAAGCGCACTTTCATAGGCACCACGGTTGCATTTAGCGCATGCAACAAGCCTTTAAACCCCTCGGTGTCCCGAGTGGACGAGTTATAGTCTTGTGAGGGTTTCCAGCGAACACACCCATAAAGTTCGATAAATTTCTTTTTGGATGCAGAAATCGAGATACGCGACACACCGGCCGAATGCGTGACATACTTAAAAACTGCAAAGTTTTTTGTTGTATATATATATATATTAGTTTTTTATAGGTTTATTATTATTTACTATTACTACTATTATTATTACTACTATACTTAACTCGATTTAAGATTCCTTAATGATACGATTTAAGTTGGAATGATCCACATTTAAAAGTTGAGGGTATGGGGTCTTTGATATGTACTCACGGAAAGGATATTCTTCTGTTTTGACCACGTGATATCCCTTTTTTGATGTCTTAATAGGTTTATCTTTTTTAGTTTTATTGTTAATGATGATAGGAGGTGGGGGATCTTTTTGAGTTTTCGAAGAATCATCGAACTTTCCACTCCTGGTGAATACGACATTCACTTGTTCGGTTTGAGCTTGAGGAGGAGGTTGTGGCTCAGTCCAATTGGTTTGTTCTAAAGATATGTTTTTAGATTTTGACCACTCATCCATTTTTATTTCCATCATTTTAATTTTAATTTGGAAATTCTTTTCATTTTGCTTCAATTTTAAAATCATATCGTTAACATTGTTTTTGAAAAACATATTTGTAACTCTTTGATCATCCAAGAATTTAGTCATTGATTTTTCAAGATCTGTTTTAGATTGAGGTTCTTGGTTGACGGTTTTAGACTTTGTGTTTGGTAAAACACCAGTAGTTTTACGATCGTCGTTGTCATAGATTTTCCAATGAACAGTTCTCATGCTACGGATACGTCTTTTGAAATCTTTGAGATCATTTCTCACATCATTTTTTAATTCTGTGAGCGATTTCTCGAAATCAATAGGATCATAATGGGATTGACGAGAAAACGAATGATGAGAATCTTGGTTTTGATAATCTTCATATTGGATGTAATTTGCTTCATGACGTTCACACATCGGCGTGTCATCGTTCTTAGAAGCGTGGTCACCTCCGCTGTTATTATAATTATTACGCATCTCATGCATCTCCTTTTTTAAGCTTTGGAATTAAGAATCCATTTTTATTGTTAGAGCTTCCAACTTTTCCATTAATCGAGAATTATCACCATTATTACTTCCATCGATGAAGGAAACAGATTTTTGATGATGTTCGTTTTTAGATTTAATGGGCCTGTCAAGTTTGAAAAGGACTTTGTCCTCGAGAAATTGAAAAGCTTGATTTGGACTTTTGTAGAGGAAGATTCCTTCGACTGTTATATCCACAATAACTTGAGTGGGTTGGTCTAGACCGTGATAGAATATTTGAATAATAGCTCCTTTGTTCAAACTGTGCCCTTGATATTTTCGAAGCATGCTCTTGAGTCGTAACCAAGCGTCGGTTAGACTTTCACATACGAGTTGAGAGAAATTTCTGATTTCAAGTAAGAGACGGTTAAATAACGAAGGTGGAAAGAATTTGTTTATAAAAGCTCTTCTGATTTGTTCCCACGATGTTATAGACTCTTCATTAAGTTCGTTAAACCAGGTTTTAGCTTCATCGCACAAGGAAAAGGGAAATATTAAAAGCTTTATGGCTTCACTCTGAGTTGCACCATATTTGAACATGTCGTAGATTGCGAAAAATTCACGGATGTGGTCATGCAGATCGACCCGCAGATAACCATCGAATTTATTTTCCAAAATCATTTTCAAGTGGGTACTACTGATAACAAAGTTCTCATCAACATCGAGTTGAATAATGGCAGAATTAGGACTCGGTGCTCTAGTCTTAGCACTTTCCCACATAGGCTGATCATCAGGATCGAGAATTATTTGTTTGGGTTCAACATCCTCTTCAGGTATATTTATAACGACAAAGTCATTAACGGAAGAATGTTGGGTTGAAGATTTGTGTGATTCGATCTGAATAGATTCTTTTTGGATGTTTTAAATTTACATGTCCTTATTAAAATTTTATTTAATTTATATATTAGATTTACTAGTTGTTTTCTGAAAGATAGGGGATTTATACATACATTAAGCATTTTGCAAAAAGACATTTTTATATATATATAATTAACGCTAATAGGATAATATTCAAAATAATGTGAATTATTTTCATATATTTTTTTTATAATTTTTATTTTTATAGATTTGATATATATATATATATATATATATATATATATATATATATATATATATAGATATATTTTAATTTAATTATATATAGATATAAGGATAAATAAATAAAAGAATTTTTTTTAGATAGGTACGGCATACTTTAGGAAAAGTGCGCTGGCTTTTCTGAAAA
Organism: Tanacetum coccineum; assembly: GCA_026074375.1. NCBI lineage: Eukaryota > Viridiplantae > Streptophyta > Magnoliopsida > Asterales > Asteraceae > Tanacetum > Tanacetum coccineum. Next base: position 50,636 of record BQNB010025218.1, read on the forward strand.
TTTTATGTTTTTTTTCTTCGAATATTATGATTAAACTAGATCATTACAAACACACAAGGCATATAATCACGATAAATACAATTCCAAATGATTTATTGAACCTAAGAATTAGAGATTTTGGGGGGTTTTGGTTTTGGTTTTTGAAATAAGATTCTGTTTGTGAAAATTTGCAGAAAGTGCGGCGTACTTGGGTAAGGTACGACGTACTTCTTGGGTTTTCAGGAAAACCGGCACACAAATAGGATGTGCGGCGTACTTCTTGGAGAAAAATGATTTTTTGGTTTTCGTTTGCCAGAAAACGGTACGGCGAGTTTGAAAATTTTGTGAAAACAAATAGTACCAGAAAATAAGCAATTAAAACTATAACAATAAACAATTCCCTAGCAAGGCGCAAAAACTGATTGTGTGTTTTCCAAAGCTTTAAATTTATAATACTAGAATACCGATTTTTACTAAAAACCCAACACTCGGGAAGTATACCCGTTTGGTATAGTATAGCTTTAGGTAAGTCCAGGTCGTTCCACGGGAATTGAAGTTTTCACAGTTTGTAATTAAGGTGCTACGGTTAATAAGATTGTCACGGATCAAATTAACCAAATCTTACATATATCGAATGTTGCAAAGAAAGCAATTAAAAGATGATTCAAACAAATGATTAAAGTATGTTTGCTTAGGCAATGGTCACTTAGATAATGATGTGTTTGGAATAGTGTTTATAAGTTTAGAAAATAGAGTTATCACAAGTTATAAATCCTTTCGGCCTGTAAATATAACGAGTGATTATATGGTGAGGATTGATGAGAGAAATTTTGTGGAAGTGTGTGTAAAATGAGGGAGCCAAGGCCTCCTTTTATAGGCTGAAATCGAGCAAAAGTGCGACGCACTAATTATTTTGTGCGGCGCACTTAAGGAGTTAATGCACCCAACATTTATTGAGACATAGCCGTTTCTTTAGGAAGTTTGAACAAAAGTGCAGCGCACAAGAAATATTATGCGGCGTACTTAGTGATGGTGGAAAGTGCGGCGCACTTGTGATAAGTGCGGTGTACTTCTTTGGTTTATTGGATCTTTCTCTTGTTATTTGTATGTTTGATGATATGATAAGATACATTTTGTCCCAAGCACCAAAGAAGGGTATTTATAGGCTAGAGATAACTTGGGGACCAAGTTGAGAATATATGTGGATGTATTTTGGGCCAAGTTCACGAATTAATTGCATCTCCATAAAGTATGTTGTACTCATTTATAAAACCGGCTGCTTTGGTAATATTTCAGATTTTGAACGTTTTTCTAAGTTGTAGATAATTTAATTCTCTTTCCGTGGCTGCTTGAATCAACTCAATTCGAGTTCGTATGACCAAGTTATGGCCAAAATAGTGAACGGGTGTCGGGAGATCTTTAACTTCACTTATTTCTTCGTTTAAGCTTCAAATCTTCGTGTATTCTTCTGTTTTATTCCACGACACATACCATGAACCTATAATAGCAAATATACTTGATTAAGTACCAAAAGTTTATGAGAAATGATAAAATAAATGCAAATAACGCCGCCAAAAACAAGTATAATTTAGGCGTTATCACTCACCAGGTTTGAGCATGGGAACTTTGGATGCAACCACCATGTGTGCAGAATCTTGATCCATATCTTTTAGCAAAAACAGGTTCTTCTTATTCACAGCTTCTCAACAAGCTTTGATACCACTTGTTGATCCCACTTCAATTGATTTAATTCCTTAAGCTTGTTTAAGGTTTAGTTATATTAGATAAATCTAACACAACTATAGTAGAAAATATGTTTGAATGTATTAACGATTACGCAAAATCTAATCTTTAATATTAAGAAGAATTATCAATGAAACAGTAATTCAATGAACATACAACTCAACAAATAAGCTCCAATATTATTAATAATAATAATACGAATACTCTCAAAGTATTAGGGTTACAAAGACCTTGAAGCTATGAATTATACGTCTAGTTATATATCAAACTCTATGCCCTAGGACCTCCTTTTATACACCAAGGAGTCCTAGTTAGCTTACAATACTTTCCTAAGATATCCATAATCTTTTCTATAAAAAAATAACTTAATACATATCATATAAGCAGTACTAACAACAAACAGTACTAACTTATTAACCTCAGCAGCATTAACTTATCTCTAAGCAGTCTTAACCTTGAGCAGTACTAATATTCACTAGTAATAGTAACTTTTTACTAGCAGTAGTAAACACTTAGTATATTTTCACTAGCAGTACTAATATTCACTAGCAGTAGTAACTTTGTACTAGCAGTAGTAAACACTTTGCTTATTTTCACTAGCATTACTAAATCCAGCTGAACAGCATTAACACAAACATGAGCAGTAGTAATTCAAACAACATCAAGAATACTTTTAATCCCAACACTTGGAAACATGGATGAGTACAAATATGGATTATTGTAACTTTGTACATTGTTGCATACACTCATATACATATTTTGACATTTTATATGTATGTTTATTCATGACTCCAATTACTTTTTGTTGAGCATGCTTGGATTATAATGCCATAATTTTACCTTATAATGTTATTTAAGATATGTGTTGCAAATAAACATTGTTTAAGCAAGTAAGCATTCAACATACAACATACATTCTACTTCTTTTAGCTACAAGCTATTCAATACAATTTAAGGAGCCTATACTACTTTTAATCTTACAAGGCTTGAGTTCTTCCAAAGAAGCAATTGCTAGGTTTATTGTCTTTCTTAATTCATTCTTCATCATTGTCTTAAAGAAACACCCTAGCAATGTCGTCAACAACCGCGATTGACCCCTTAAGGTCGTTGTTAATGGATGCATGTATCTCTTGCATTTCTTTGCGAAGAGCATACACATTTTCTTCCATCATGTGTTGTACTTGACAACACACACATTCATCAACATGAGTATTATGGAAAGGTTCTTCAAGCTCACAAGTTATCTTCTCCCATATAGGGTCTTCAGCAACACATAATTTAAGAAAGGCTCGACAAATATCTATGTTACTACTTTTAATTTCTTCCCATGGGTAATAATTCACTATCTCGAAAGACATTATTCTTCTACCATTGTTATTGTGAAATGATGAATCTTCAAAGTTGCTCATTTTTCTTGCTCAACTTTGTATTATGCCAAAAAATTTATGGGTTTATGTTTTGTTTTATGAGCTAGTGTATGGTGCTTTTATAATTGTATATTTGTGAAAGGTTAGGTAATTAATAAAAGATGACATAAAGTCTTAGCCATGTATTTGATTCTTTGGGTTGTGGTAGAAAAGATTGTGTGAAGAAAATTGGATGATTTTGTGAAGAACATTATGCCTTGGTGATTAAAATTGGATGATTTTGTGAAGAACATTATGCCTTGGTGATTAAAAGTTTTAAGTTGAGAATCTAATGATACTTTGTTGAATCTAGGGACATGTTTGAGTATATTGAGTTTAAATTCAAATTGGATGATTTAGTTACACAAGCTAGTTCGTACAATTATGCATGCATGCACCAAAGTTTGTCCATGCATGATACTTCCTTTGTAGTTTGTTGTGTAGAGATCCTTAATCATCATTTTGGATTTTCGGAATTGATAACTTTATTTTTATTACATTACAAGAAAAATACTTACGATCTTTGACGAATTGTCCAAGTTATCAAACCTACTTCAATGTGTATTTTAATCCTTTTTTGGATAATTTACACACATGGAACATATAATCTATTATACACTAGCAAAGTGTTGCTAAGTATAATATCTTGGACTTCTGGTTGATGTGTTGTGTCAACAATGATAATCTTTAACTACCAAAGTGTATGGTGAGTTAATTACATAGTTTCTCAGATGAGAAAACTAAGTTATACGTTTATTAATTGTATATTTTAGTATGTTATGCAATATCATACCGAGTTCTATTCCAAAAGAATTCACTTTAACTACGTGAGTAGTTTGTATGTTTGCATAAAGTTTTTTCTTTTCTTTTCTACCTTAATACACATAACATGCAATGAACACATAAAATGAACAAGTTGAAACAAATGCAACATCTTTAACACAAGGGTGAGTTGCAATCCAAAGTGATTTTGTTAATGAATTTATCTATTTAAGCTTTCATGTTTATCATGGAGAATAAAGCATGTAATGGTGTGAATAAGTCAATTTCACACATTTAAATATGTGAGGTGATAATTTCCACAATATTGACAAGATGTAGATCAAATTTATTGTTCATAGCACATAGGTTTGACATGTAGAATTCGAGATTTATCAACAATAGTTTAAAAAATGTATTGGCCTCTATCATTCATCTTGTTAAAACAATAATGTTGCTTAACTTCCATGCCTTTCACATAGGTCCTAGCACATAGCACAAAAGCACATAAGCTCTAAGAGCGCAAATATCTCTAATAGTATGTTATGCAATACCATACCGAGTATGTTATGCAATACCATACCGAGTATGTTATGCAATATCATACCGAGTTCTATTTCAAAAGAATTTGCTTTAACTACGCGAGTAGTTTGTATGTTTGCATAAAGTTCTTTTCTTTTCTTTTCTACCCTAATACACATAGCATGCAATCAACACATAAAATGAACAACACTACAAGAATTCTGTCAAATACCTATGAAAATTAAACACGAACTTTGAGTCATAGGTATTTACGTACTAATTACCCACAAAATTATGCAATTAAAATTGGAATTTAATTTATCCTCGACTTTCCCATAAAATCTCACACAAAATTACCCACATAATTGTATTACATGTGTAATGTGTGGGTAAATTATTTTCGCTAAAAAAATTCCCACGAATTGCCCGCAAACTTTGTTGTCATGGGTAAAAGTATGGGTAATACCGTGCGTAAATGATTTTTCCCATGGATTAAATACTTATTTTTGTGCATGGGTAATTTTTGTGGGTAAATTTATACCAATCTTTCTACACACACATTATTTTATGGGTGTTCGTAATTACTATTTCGTGCCTCTTATTTTTATGTGTGTGTGATGAGGTGCATCTTTATAGTGATTTTATATATTTTTTTGGCATAATTTCCATCATATATAGTTTTTAGGTTGATTCCAATGCATTTGGATGATCTGAACAACTTGGGCTCACTTGAATAAAGATTGAAAAAAAGACAAAAGTTGAAGTCTGTGACCACCTAGGTGATGACATCACATAAGATGGCTAGAGAGTGACGTTCCAAACAAGTTTATGACCGAGCAATGCTATGAGACGAATGGAGATGACAACATCAACTATAGGTGATAGTGTTAGTCATAGCACTTGACAACGTCAGCTATGAATATGAGAACTTTTCGTTGGCTTTGTATTATTTGGTCTACATACTAGAACTGAGAACATTCAGTATTATGCACTTACTTGAAAGAACGCTTTGTCTACATTATGTGTGATGTTAGTTGCTCTATACGGTGTTTGATAGCTTTTTGTGTTTTATGTTATGCTAAGGCTCATGTTATTGCCATTGTATTGTATGCACTAAATATAATGTCCTAATTTGTGAGAATCTAAAAATTCTACAAAGCATTGAAGATTCATGATATTATTTTTGGGCTTTGTACACTATTATAGGATTTGTGGATAAGTATTTGTGTTTGTTTAGCCTTAATGACAATATGAGATAATTGACATTCATTTTATGTGAGCTTCTATTTTATATTTTAATTTGCGCGAAAAGATTAGCATGTATTATAAAACAAATGCATGTATTATGAAACGCACCGCCGCAACACGCGACCGCTCTATCAGTCGTTGTATTATTATGGAAATTGATCTGTTCAGTTATCGGGTTGTTCGGTTAGTTCGGTTCGGTTAAAAAAAATTTGGGTCAACCCGAAAACCGAAATAGAATTCAACCGAACCGAACCAAAAACCAAATTTGAATTCAGTTCGGTTTTCAGGTTGACCCAAATTACACAATTTATTAAAAAAAATTAGTACATAGATATTTAGCAAAAAAAATTATTGCAAGCATAAAAAGTTTATTTTTTATATTAGGATAAAATTTTAATGGTTTTTTATATATATATATATATATATATATATATATATATATATATATATATATATATATATATATATATAATATATATAGTATTTATTATAACTTTCCATTTACGGTTCGAATGCCAAATCATATCAAAACTAAAAACCGTATCGTAGTCGGGAATCAATTCAATTATGGCAACATACGATTCGTTATTAATTTCGGTTTGGTTCGATTTCGATTTTCAGTTTTTTCGATTTTTCTACTCACCCCTAAAATTGACATAGTTATGAACGAATGGCTTTTAGTAACTTTAAAATAACAAGTTGGGCCCTTAAATTCTAAATCTAGCCCGGGAGGGAAAAAAGCAGTTCTAAAAACTTAAAATGTTAACAGCGGGAAACAAAAATTATTTCCCTCTCATCTAGCATCAAAAAAAAGATACGGTTTTCTCTACTAGGTTCCTAAGAAATAGAGTGCCGCATATTCGAAGGTAAAAGGCCGCGTCAAAACTTTTGCTTTGGTTATTTTAACTATGAAATTAGAGAAACGATTAGTCTAGTGTTACATGCATTTCCATATGTATCTGAGATATTTTTCTAGTTTTCATTTTATGAAAATCCGATCTAATATTCTTTATTCTTCTACGGAGTCTTCATTTTTACAACAAGTGATGTGGATATTACTAATTTGATTTAGTTGTTTGTTGATTTGTAGTGAATATGGTGATTTGGTGAGTGCCTATAAGCTGCTCGATGAAATGTGTGACAGAAATATAGTTTACATGGTAAGGTTCATGTCTTCACTTATATACATGTAAGTAACAGGTAAAAAAAAGAGTCAGTAAAAGGACGGATATGCATTTTGCCATTTGTACTCACAATCTTAAAACCTTACAAGGTTTGGTAAACTTTTGACTATTTATTATTTACGTAAAGAAAAGCATGAATTATTATCGTTTTGGAATGATCATCAAAGTGATTGTAGAAGCCTAAGGTATGTTCGTATACAATTGGCTTGGACTTGTTTACCAAAATGTGGTTTAACAAATTACCATTTGTATTGAGTTTTGTGAATTTGTCTCACCCCCTAAAAATGCAAATTGTGCTATTTTAATGGGTTTGTAGAATTGTAGTAACATGTTGATTGTTGTTGCAAATGTATGTAACCTACTGTGCGATTGTCGAACAATGAATGTGAACTAGAACTACGGAATATGATGTCAATTATGTTTTTGACCATTTACTTCATATTAGTTCTTTGTTACGACATTTTATATATGTAATCTATGTTGTGAAGTTGATATAAAACAAAATTCAGATCAAGATATTGTGCCACTTCTCGATTTCCATCATTTTATATGTTTAAAACTGATGATAAGTTGGTACCATATTGGCTACAGTTCAAGTTACACACCTAGGAATTGCTTTTTGTTTCGCCCCGCTTAAAGACATATAACAAACAAGGTAAACTCTCATGGTCTCGATTATGTATCTCATGTACATACATGTGAAATCATCTTTGATGTTTATATGGATCCATTTTACTGTGTTAAAGTTGCATGTATGATTTACATTGAATACATGCATATATGACTCCTTTCATGGCAATATGATCAGTTGTAAATTGATTATTTGTGTGTTATATGTAGGGTATGATCGAAACTGTTGGTTCCAAGTAAAGACCAACGTGTGAAAAAATAAAAGGAAGACCTCACTTAACACTCAACAATAAGGAAAAAAAACACTAGACTGGACATGTAGTAATGCCTTATGAATATACATCTTTATGTAACATAAAGATGTTACACATCCATCGTGCGTGTTGGTGATGCACACTAATACTTTTGAAACTATTATAGTAGTTACTTGAGTTTTATTGTTTTGTAGATGAATCATTTTATAGATTGTACTATGATAGAGTATTAACTTATTCCAAAAAAATGTTTAGAATTTTTATGGGTGAAATTCCATTCGTTAATAAATTTGTGTGAATTATAGTTTATAGAATTACTTCGTTTGCCATTTTATTTCACAAATCCTCTTGCTGTGAATATTTTTGTAACATTCCGTATTTAAGGTCACTATTTATTCCGAGCTTTATTTCTATTTTTATTTTTAAGCAAAGTCATTAATTTTACGTTTACCCGATTTGGTAGGAATTTCCCGTTCTTAGCTTTAAGTGAGCCGTATTTGGGAATCTATTCCGTCTTCGTGCCTTAAGTGGTTTAATATTCTCATAATACTCCCTGATGTTTATAATTTACATCATTGTCATATTCCGTTGTGGTCGCGTTTACGTAAATTTCTTGCTTAAAACTCGCGTTTTACCTTAAACTTAACTTTTCTTAAATCTAACTCTTACTATACTTTAAATTAAATACACAATAATAAAAAAAAGTATAATCACCCTATTCTAGGCCTATGGCCGGTTTTGTACAACACCACACACAACATATTTTACATTTTCTATAAACCATTATTACTTTCATTTTTCCCATACATGCAACCCCTTCACTTCACCTAGTTTCAAACCAAGAAAACCTCTCCTCCCTACTCCTTGTGGCTGCCGAATTTATCACCACCACCACCATCATCTTACAAAAATTTTCTTCTCCTTTTTACCATCACAACATCATCCTTGAGTTGCTTGCAAAGTTTGGTAGATTTTCTTGAAGTTTTGAAGAAGTTCTTGAAGTTTTAATGGAAGGCTTTAATCAAGACTAGGTTGGATCTTGGACTATTGTTATTTAGGGTGTATTGAACCCTTGTGAGTCAAGATTTAGGGTGTTGGAGTGGGTCTAACTCAGCCCCAATCAAGAAAGAAGTGTTTGTTGGTTTTGATTTTCTTGTCTAAATCATTTTCTAGTAAGGTTACTTCTTGATCTTTGATTTTTCTTTTACTTTTGATCCATGAAAATGGATGTTTAATTCTGGAAATGCATGTTTATATGATGTATGAGTTGTGTTTAAGAGCTTGGTATGGCATTGCATGTGATTGGTTAGAGTTAGGATTGATGTTTGGATTGGTTTTAGAGTAAATATTTGGGACTGTCTTAAAATAGTAGCAAAAACGTGTTATAGTAGAAATATTTTGGCTTGGAGCCTAGGATTAAATTACATGTCTAGATATATATATGTCTTAGCATCATAGTATAGTTTAATGACCAACCAACTCCTTGAGATGAGGGAGATATGGTCAAAATAAGAAA
>BQNB010025219.1:0-28414 GCA_026074375.1 Tanacetum coccineum
ATAGTTACACCGTTTTGGTCATAATTGCTTCATACGAACTCCATTTTTTGATGATTTGAGAAGCACGAAATCGAGAGAGAGAGAGATCTACAACTTTTGTTTTGGAGTCGAATCTAAATTTTCACCCTATTATCGTCACAAGTCAAACCGATATATGTGGTTACAAGAAAAATAATTTTTAATAAAATTGATTAACTTTTGCATACAAAAAAGGTGCGGATTTCCCTCCAATTTTTCATAAATCTAGCGTCAAAAATTTTCAAAATGTTTGACCAATAATTTGTGCAACCAATGGTTCGTTGCTATATTAGCAATTTTGTTGCTTATAATTGATGGTTTATTTTGAGAAAACATTTGTTATGGACTAGAATCTTTATAATTTGTATATTGAACAAGTGAAGCTTCGGGCCTTTGTAACAAATATTTTTGCCAAATTTTGAGTTGATAGCAACGAATTTAGCAACTAAAAATCGTTGCAAACCAAAGATTCGAGTTTTGCTTAATTTCGTTGCTATATTCGTTGCTAATGTGTGAATTTAGCAATGACTTGTTGTGAGAGTTTGGTTTGCATTAGAGTGTTTATTCCGTTGACGGTGTTGGTTCGTGGCTCATAGTTGTTGGTGTGTTGTGAGTGTAGTTGGTTGGGGTGGGGTGTGGAATATGCTCATGGGGGTTATCCCTCTTCAAGTCCTTATCATCTTAATATCATTATGTAATATGGTTGTGGATGGCACAATTATGGGGCTCGTGGCATGTTTTAATTTTTGTTTACTTTCTTAGTCCAAGTTTAATGAAAATATATTATTAGAAAGACTTATATTGGCCTTAGTATTATGTCATATTCAGCTCAACTATTGTTTTTTAGTAGTTAAATCATTGAAAGTAATAACTTATTGAACATGCTTGACAAAATATATCAAAATTTTGATTGCAATATGAAAACGATATTAGGTTGACGCTGGCTAAAGTTGTTAAGTGGTAGGTGGAGTTGTAGTATATATTTCTAGTGTTAAAGTCGCAGTGTCTAATTTTATATTATATGCATTTACAAAATAGATCAACAATGAACCCGCTATCTGTTTACCTTTTGATTAAAAATTGATCTGACGTTACAACTAATGTATGTATTAACTACTACGCAAGGTTATAAATAGCGAGAGGCGTGGCGTGGCGGCTTGACCAAGCCTCACGTCTTAGCGGCTACGGCGTGGCCTTTGCGTTTTTAAGGCGTGGCTTAAGGCGGCCTAAAATATGAAAATATTTATATATTTATATCATATTTTATATATATTGAGTTTACATAAACCGTTGTACATATGAATAAAGTTAAGAAACTATCCTTACATGTAATATTTTTCATTTTGGAAAAAAAAATTATCGGAGTTGAATCTAAAAGGCTAGCTACGCCTTAGCGCGCCTTATCGCGCATTTTCACGCCTTATCTCACGTCACGCCTAGGGTCGACGCATTGGTCCATTTCGTAACGTGAATGACACGCCTCACGCCTTAGCGACGCCTTGGCGCCGCAAAGGCGCGCTTTTTAGAACACTGCTACTACGTATTTATGTACATGCAAGTATACATAACTCTTGCATATTAATATAACTAGAAGGGTACTCGCGTAATGCGGCGGTGGATACCCAGTAATTAAATATTGTGGCGAGCAAACGGTGTTCATTTATATGTTTTTTTAACAATAACTTTACGAAATAATGACAAATTTTAATTAAAATAACTATAAACCATATCGATGCAACTATTTCACATCCAAATAACATGAAGTTCAAATTAAACAGAGTAACATAAGTAGTATATTTAAAGACATAAATTAAAGATAAACGTCAATACAAAATGAAATGTAATTGAACTATTAATATGCATCATTAGCTGCAATTTCAATCATAATCAAGATGTTGTGCGTAGAGTAAATAAATAAAATGAGTATATGTTATTATAATGTTATATTATATTCTCATTCAAATATGAATTACCTTCTTACAATTGCGAGCCATAACTTGTTTAAGTGTTAACCCATAATTCATCTTCTCCACAAAATCTCAAGTTGAGATTATTGTCTTTAACATAAAATATACACAAATAAATGTAAAGTTTGAACTTCAATTGGTTCTTAAAAGGTAACATATTTTTAAATAGGATTGTTTAGGTACTTGCTAGTAAGTACAACGACACTAACAAAGTAAAAATCAAAAGATATACCAAATTTACCTCAACAAGCTATATCGTACATTATGTCTTTATCTTGAAGTTGAACATCCTTTGGATAATTTTTGTCAACGCTATCTAGGTCCATCTAAATAACAAAGTGAAAAAGATAACTCGTTAACAATATAATAACCGAATAAAATAATCAAGAAACTAATGGTTTATAAAAAAATATATTTTTACCTTAACGATTGATGAAGATTTGACTTGTGAAATGATGTAAGCCATAGTGTTAGAACCCATTAAGTTATAATTTTTTAAATTAAAATTTTGAAGATTGATTATCAATGTCAATCATTTATATACAGAATTCACAAATCAAATTTTTTTATATAAAGCAGTAGAGATACATACTATTAAATGAGCGGTTTCAACATTAAATGTGTGTAACCATCTTGACCTATTAAATGAGCGGTTTCAAGATTAACTTAATGACCATGATTATGGTCATGTAACCATTATGCATTTATGGAGGAGGTTATGAGATTAATTGGTCGATTAATATTCATAACTCCTTTTGACCAGGAGTTACAAACTCTTTTAAATGGGATATCATTAACACATGCTAGTTAAAAAACGTATACATTAAATCTGGTGTGAATTTAAAAATGTGTATGGTAAACATTGACTAATGGCTTTATATCTTTCCCAAACAAGAAATGTTTTGGTCCTTTAAAATTTTTAAGACTTCTAAAATATAATCACACGGGTACCCGCCGCTGTAACGGCGGCGGGTACCCTGTGACTATATTTTGCGGCGCGCAAATGTTATTCGGTTAAACGTTTTTCTAAAAACTGTACAAATGAATGATAATTTAAATTAAAATAACTTTAAGCAATAAAAATGCAACGTATTTCATATCCAAATAAACATAATATCCAAGCGAAAGAAAGGAACACATAAGTAGCATCTTTGAAATATAAGTTAAAATAGACAAGTACCTGCGCGTTATGGCGAAGAGTTCCCGTATAATTAAATCGTTCGACAAGGGGCTAGGCGAGGTTCAAGGACCAGAAGAACCTTGGATGGCTGAATCTATTGTATGTGAAGTATGATTAGATTGTGTTGTAGTTTTTTTATTCTTTCATAAAAAATGAGTTCTTTTTATATTAAGATTTCATAAGTGACATTTTAATGTATATTAATAACTTTTTTAAAGGAGCATTGCTAAAACCTCCTACAAAAACATCCTACTTATCCTCCTACACACACAATCAAATAATATATATTTTTTCCACTTATTATCTCTCTAAATCCTAACCGTCAGTTTCGCCATTTGTCATGATCCTAAGTTTATAAACAGGCTAACAAAATATCATTTAATGATAAAAAAACTCTTTGCTTTGTTACATCGTAAGTTTATAAGTTTTATTTGTAACAAAAGCATTTTAAGCATAAGAAATAAGGTAGATTATGTAACAAAAGCATTTTAAGCCAAAGATTAGTAGCTTATGCAAGTATAATTGTGAGCGTCTTTGAAAAGAAGCAAATGATTATCTCACGTAACACAAAAATAATAATTAGCAAATTAGTATGCCTAAGAACTGAAATGAAATGAACTGAGTTTACCTCTAGCTTGTTGGATAACATTCAAGCAAGTGCAATTCATTATGCATGCCTGGTTTAATTAAAAAAGATGAATCAACTACATAAGATGACTTTTGCTCTTGGTCAAAATAGTGGCATCATATCTACAGAAAACTAGTATAACATCATAAACAACCAAATTTTATGACAATGAATCTGAAAAAATTGAACACTATAGAAGCTGTAAGTTAAACCAGATATACACATACTTAAAAAGGATGCTCAGGTAGTCGTCTACTATGCTAGCGCCCATACCACTCTAGTAGACTTGCAATAAAATCAGCATTATCTTACACCTCTTGAATCTCCTTTGGGTTTGTACATAGATAAAAAAAGATATAAGAATTAAACAAAACTTCTTTTTAAAAATGGCACCAGTGTCCAACAGGTAGAAGGTACCTTTGTTTGGTATGGACGCTGTAGAGTGAGCATATTGATCGAAACCGACCCGACAAACGCCTAAAAACCAGGCGAAACCGAATCCGACCTTATATGATTTGTATTTTAGTTTTATACTTTTGTTTTGGTTTGGATTCGGATCAGTTCAGGTAAAAAAACCAAAACTTTTGGTTTTTTCGAACAAACAAAAACCCGAACCCTACGAACCGCCTTATTCGGTTCGGTTTCAGGGTGGGGGGTTTTTCTATAGTTTAAACTCGGTTCGGTTCTTGGTTGCATTTTACCCTGATTCGGTTTCGGTTCGGTTTTGGTTTTTGTTGGTTCGGGTCGCCTCAATTAATGATAACACGTTATATGTTGACATAGTTACACTTTTTTGGTCATAATCCTTCATACGAACTCTGCTTTTGATGATTCACGAAGCCACAAAACCGGGAGAGAGATATCTACGACTTTTGTTTTGGATTCGAATCTAAAATATCAACTCATTACCATCACAAGTCAAGTCAACTAAGAATCTAGTATTTAAAAATGTTATTTAGAATTGTACAAGCAAATTATTCTCGGAAAGGACACATGTGATTGCAAATTCCAACGGTCAAATTCAAGATCTAAGTGTTTATATGCTATGGTACAGATTTGAGGACGATCCGATTGGTTAAATAACTCGGGATCACTACTTCCCTCAATTAATGATAACACGTTATATGTTGACATAGTTACATCGTTTTGGTCATAATTCATTCATACGAACTCTGCTTTTGATGATTTAGGAAGCCACAAAACCGGGAGAGAGATATCTGAGACTTTCGTTTTGGAGTCGAATCTAAAATTACAACCCATTATCGTCACAATTCAAGTCAACCAAGAATTCAGTTTTTGATGCGAGTCAAACATTCGTGATGCGGGTTGCTTCATAAATATGACTATAGCTCTATCTAAGGTTATATGAAAAGACATGAACAAAGAACGATGATTAAGTTATTAAAGGTTGATAAACGATGAATCGAGAAAGAATCAAGCGAAAAAACAAAGAACAGATGAAGAATTAATGATAACACATTATATGTTGACATAGTTACACCGTTTTGGTCATAATTGCTTCATACGAACTCTGTTTTTGATGATTTGAGAAGCACGAAATCGAGAGAGAGAGATCTACAACTTTTGTTTTGGAGTCGAATCTAAATTTTCACCCCATTATCGTCACAAGTCAAACCGATATATGTGGTAACAAGAAAAATAATTTTAAATTAAATTGATTAACTTTTGCATACAAAAAAGGTGCGGATTTCCCTCCAATTTTTCATAAATCTAGCGTCAAAAATTTTCAAAATGTTTGACCAATAATTTGTGCAACCAATGGTTCGTTGCTATATTAGCAATTTTGTTGCTTATAATTGATGGTTTATTTGGCAAAAACTAGAATTTCGTTGCTAAATATTTTGCAACGAGAATTTTAGCGAAAGTCGTTGCTAAAAAAGAGAGGGAATATTTTTGCCAAATTTTGAGTAGATAGCAACGAATTTAGCAACTAAAAATCGTTGCAAACCAAAGATTCGAGTTTTGCTTAATTTCGTTGCTATATTCGTTGCTAATGTGTGAATTTAGCAATGACTTGTTGATTGTTGCAAAATTTTCGTTGCTATTGGCACTTTTTCTAGTAGTGATTTGCATGCACATGGGGTTATCCCTCTTCAAGTCCTTATCATCTTAATATCATTATGTAATACGGCTGTGGATGCCACAATTATGGGGCTCGTGGCATGTTTTAATTTTTGTTTACTTTCTTAGTCCAAGTTAAATGAAAATATATTCTTAGAAAGACTTATATTGGCCTCAGTATTATGTCATATTCATCTCAACTATTGTTTTTTAGTAGTTAAATCATTAAAAGTAATAATTTATTGAACATGCTTGACAAAATATATCAAAATTTTGATTGCAATATGAAAACGGTATTAGGTTGACGCTGGCTAAAGTTGTTAAGTGGTAGGTGGAGTTGTAGTATATATTTCTAGAGTTAAAGTCGCAGTGTCTAAGTTTATATTATATGCATTTACAAAATAGATCAACAATGAACCCGCTATCTGTTTAGCTTTTGATTAAAAATTGATCTGACGTTACAACTAATGTATGTATTAACTAATACGCAAGGTTATAAATAGCGTGAGGCGTGGCGTGGCGGCATGATCAAGCCTCACGTCTTAGCGGCTACGGCATGGCCTTTGCGTTTTTAAGGCGTTGCTTAAGGCGGCCTAAAATATGAAAATATTTATATATTTATATCATATTTTATATATATTGAGTTTACATAAAGCGTTGTACATATGAATAAATTTAAGAAACTATCATTCCTTACATGTAATATTTTTCATTTTTGAAAAAAAAATTATCGGAGTTGAATCTAAAAGGCTCGCTACGCCTTACGCCTTACGCCTTAGCGCGCCTTATCGAGTATTTTCACGCCTTATCTCACGCCACGCCTAGAGTCGACGCATTGATCAATTTCGTAACGTGAAGGACACACCTCACGCCTTAGCGACGCCTTGGCGCAACAATGGCACGCCTTTTAGAACACTGCTACTAAGTATTAATGTACATGCAAGTATACATAACTCTTGCATACTAATATAACTAGTAGGGTACTCGCTTAATGCGGCGGTGGGTACCCGGTAATTAAATATTGTGGCGAGCAAACGGTGTTCAGTTATATGTTTTTCTAACAATAACTTTACGTAATAATGACAAATTTTAATTAAAATAACTATAAACCATAACGATGCAACTATTTCACATTCAAATAACATGAAGTTCAAATTAAACAGAGTAACATAAGTAGCATATTTAAAGACATAAATTAAAGATAAACGTCAATACAAAATAAAATGTAATTGAACTATTAATATGCATCATTAGCTGCAATATCTTTATCCGCAAAATCTTTAGACATTGAAATAGAAGTGAATGGATCATTGGTATCACCAAGAGTAGCTTGAGCATCTTCGTGTGGTACAGCTATCGCATCATCATCGTTGAGCCTATCGAGAAACCTCTTAAATTCATAAACTTTTTGAATTATAATTAAAACAAAAGACGTTAACACTGCTTTAATAATAATAATTTTACTTTATACCAATGGTTTCATGTACCTCTTTCTTCAATTCTTCATACTTTCAATCATAATCAAGATGTTGTGCGTAGAGTAAATAAATAAAATGAGTATATGTTATTATAATGTTATATTATATTCTCATTCAAATATGAATTACCTTCTTACAATTGCGAGCCATAACTTATTTAAGTGTTAACCCATAATTCATCTTCTCCACAAAATCTCAAGTTTAGATTATTGTCTTAACATAAAATATGCACAAATAAATGTAAAGTTTGAGCTTCAATTGGTTCTTAAATGGTAACATCTTTTTAAATAGGATAGTTTAGGTACTTGCTAGTAAGTACAATGACACTAACAAAGTAAAAATCAAAAGATATACCAAATTTACCTCAACACTTGAAGCAATATCGTACATGATGTCTTCATCTTGAAGTTGAACATCTTTTGAATAATTTTTGTCAACGCTATCCAGGTCTATCTAAATAACAAAGTGAAAAAGATAACTCGTTTTTTTTTTGGTAAAGGGGAAATCACCTTGGTAAAATATATAATAACCCAAAAGTCAATTAAGTACAAAGGAATACGGCTGAAGTACCGCATTAACCTCAAGCAACAAACTTGAACAGCCAAAACCGTATGACATGCCACACGGAACCTACACTAATACATTGACAATCACACCTATACGAAAAAACCACCTAAAGGTACACAAACTAAACAAACAAACCATCAACCATTTTGGAGAAAGGCTTCGGATAACTTCCATAAACAAATAAACTCCAAGGCATCTCTAGTTTTCTTCCAACGGCACGACATCAATTTAAGACGAACCAAATTCATAATACACTCTATCACTTGGTTCAATGATCGCTTAGTCTTCTTGAAAATCCGATTATTATGCTCTTGCTAAATGATATAAGTAGACGCCAGCATCACCTAGCTTGCTATAAACACTTCCTTGACGTCTTCTTCATAGCAAACGGATATATATCATTCAAGATAGCATCAATAGATGAGGAAGAGTTGGGGAGACCAGCAAAACCTTTCATCTCGTACCAAACCTGCTTAGAAAATACATAATCAAAAAATAAGTGCTCATGGGAATCAGGTTGCAAGTCACATAACGGGCATGTCATCAAGGAATTGTCAACGTGATCCCAAGCCCTTAAGCTATCATGCGTCTTCAATCTTCTTTTGATCACTAGCCAAAAGATGAAATGCATGTCGTGGAATACACTCTGAAAACCAAACAGCATGATACCAAACCACCTTCTTACTCCTCGGTCTGATGGAACCCCAAACCGTCTTAACCGAGAACTTCTTAGCCGTACCATAACTGTCACGCCATTCCTACACAATAGGGAGACTTGGGGACGGTGTAACGGATTGGAATGGAAGCTTAATGTGTGGACGAGGTTATTTACCAAACCACGAATGAGGCCAAGAGAGATGACCATTAATCATCAAATCACGAACCTTCTTCACCTGATCAAAACCCTCCCTGGATAAGTCCCGATGCGAAATAACATTGGCAAGAGGACTATGTAAACACCACCTATCATACCAAGCCGATGTCGTAGAACCATCCCCAAGTTTATGCCAAATAAAATCCCTAATCAAAGGTCTCAACTGGAGAATTTTACGCCCCACCCCACCCCCCCCCCCCCCCTTCAAACCCCTCCCCCCCCCCCCCCCCCCCCCCCACCCCCACCTCCCCCTTTCCCCCCCCCCCCCCCCCCCCCCCCCCCCCCCCCCCCCCCAACTACCCCCCCCACCCCCCTAATCCCCCCCCCCCCCCCACCCCCCCCCCACCCCCCCCCCCCCCCCCCCCCCCCCCTCCACACCCCACCCTCCCCCATCCCCCATCCCCCCCCCCCCCCCCCCCCCCACCGCCCGCCCCCCCCCCATGTGTGACCCACCATCCGATTCTTTGAGAGAAAGAATCTTCCAAATGTGCGACACCATTAAGGCCTTGTTGAACGTGTCTAACATGCGGATACCTAGGCCCCCTTCGACGTTAGGAAGACAAACAACCTCCCACGCAACTTTTAATTTATCTCTACTCAAACTACCATGGCACCAAAGAAATCCGCGCATGATTTGCTCAATTTCAAGCAAAATACGAGAAGGCAAAATAAAGACCGAGGCCCAAAAAACATGTAACAATCCAATAACAGATTGGATAAGTTGTAACCTGCCTGCCGTGGATAGCGATTTATTTTTCCAATCGTTCACACGTTTTTGGACTTTCTCAATCAATTCCTTACAATCCCTATAGATCAACTGGTACGAAACCAAAGGGACGTCCAAATACTTAACCGGCAACCTACCCTCCTTAAATGGCAAAATTTGAAGAATAGAGAGCTTGACATGATTAAGCACGTTACAAAAATAGGCCGTACTTTTGACCCCCCCCCCCCCCCCCCCCCCCCCCCCTCCCCCCCCCCCCCACCCCCCCCCCCCCCCCCCCAACCCCCCCGCCTCCCCCCCCCCCCTCTCCCCCCCCCCCACAAAAACCCCCCCCCCCCCCCCCCCCCCCCCCCCCCGACCCCCCCCATTTATCCCACCCCCTCCCCCACCCCCCCACCTGGGCGTGTCATATATAAGGATAACACTAGCCGAATTAGCATCTCCGTGCGCAAAAAGAAACAAATCATCCGCAAAACATAAATTGACTAACTCTAATTTTGAGCAATACCGGTGGTAAGTAAATAGATCAGTATCTCTCACTCGTCTTCTAATCATAAGAGTCAAAATCTCCATGACTGGTGTGAATAAATAAGGCGAAAGGGGATCCCCTTGTCAAAGCCCCCTCTTGCCCTTAAAATAACCATGAAGAGAGTCGTTGATGCTAATAGAAAATGAAGTAGTCGTCACGCATTCCATAATCCAACCAACCAAACGATTGTGAAAACCAAAACCAATCAGCACCTCTCTAAGAAAACTCCAATTGACCATGTCATGGGCTTTTTGAATGTCAATTTTAAAGGCACATCTAGGAAATCCGCGATCCAAATGATAAATATGCATCAATTCCTGGGTAAGCAAAATATTATCCGAGATACTCCTACCTGGAACAAAAGACGAAAAACGTCGACTGCATCTCCGGAGCTTCACACACCCCCCCACGACTTAAGACTTTCCTTAATACGGTTTGAAAGAATCTTTGTAATACATTTAAAGAGCACATTGCAGCAAGAAATAGGTCTAAAGTCATTTACACAAGCTGGAGAAGCAACCTTTGGAATTAAAGCAATAATCGTGTGATTGATTTCTTTAAGAAGCTTACCATTCACGAAGAATTCACGAATATCACTAATAACATCAGTAGCAACAATATCCCACGCTTCTTTAAAGAAAGCTGCCGTAAAACTATCTGGTCCCGAGGATTTATCATTCCCCATTGAAAACACCGCATCTTTAATCTCTTTGTCACTAACCGCACGAATCATTTCCAAAGCATCCATCTCATTCAGACGCTTCTGGAACATGTTAGAAACATTTAAAGGAGTAACAGTACCTAATTGCCTAAGGAAAATCTCATAATGGGACATAAAGGCATCAGCTACCTTCTCATTCTAAAAAATGACATCCTCCAAATCAGTAACTATGTCAATACGGCTTCTAGTAACCCGACTCTTAACCGATTTATGGAAGTAGGCAAATTTTGCATCACCATCTCGTAACCAATCATCTTTTGCTTTTTGTCTCAAAAAGCGCTATTCCATAAGACTTGCCTCATTAAATGCTTGAACATAAGTTGCCTCCTCATCACGTAAGTTACTATTAAACGGATCCAAGTCTAAATCACATTGAACCGTGTCAAGCTCATGCCTAAGACGCTTCACCGTTTCATGCAAATTACTATGATCATATAGTAACTTATGAAATGGTTTCTTTAAATAATTTAGCTTTTGCATAATCTTGTACATATGAAAAACACTAACAGACATGTTCCACCCATCAAGAACCACTTCTTTGAACCTGCTATGGTACACAAGAATATTAGTAAACTTGAAAGGTCTCGGTTCAACCTTAACAGTTGTCGGAATAAGAAGCACAGCAAGCGCATGGTCGGATATGCGGTAAGGCTAAAAAAAGATAACTCGTTAACAATATAATAATCAAATAAAATAATCAAGAACCTAATGGTTTATAAAAAATATATTTTTACCTTAACGAATGATGAAGATTTGACTTGTGAAATGATGTAAGCCATAGTGTTAGAACCCATTAAGTTATAATTTTTTAGATTAAAATTTTGAAAATGGATTATCAATGTCAATCATTTATATACAGAATTCACAAATCAACTTTTTTTATATAAAGCAGTAGAGATACATACTATTAAATGAGCGGTTTCAACATTAAATGTTTGTAACCATCTTGACCTATTAAATGGGCGGTTTCAAGATTAACTTAATGACCATGATTATGGTCATGTAACCATTATGCATTTATGGAGAAGGTTATGAGATTAATTGGTCGATTAATGCTCATAACTCCTTTTGACCAGGAGTTACAAACTCTTTTAAATGGGCTATCATTAACACATGATAGTTAAAAAAACGTATACATTAAATCTGGTGTGAATTTAAAAATGTGTATGGTAAACATTGACTAATGGCTTTATATCTTTCCCAAACAAGAAATGTTTTGGTCCTTTAAAAATTTTAAGACTTCTAAAATATAATCACACGGGTACCCGCCGTTGTAACGGCGACGGGTACCCTGTGACTATATTTTGCGGCGCGCAAATGTTATTCGGTTAAACGTTTTTCTAAAAACTGTACAAATGAATGATAATTTAAATTAAAATAACTTTAAGCAATAAAAATGCAACGTATTTCATATCCAAATAAACATAATATCCAAACGAAAGAAAGGAACACATAAGTAGCATCTTTGAAACATAAGTTAAAATAGACAAGTACCCGCGCGTTACGGCGAAGAGTTCCCGTATAATTAAATCTTTCGACAAGGGGCTAGGCGAGGTTCAAGGACCAGAAGAACATTGGATGGCTGAATCTATTGTATGTGAAATATGATTAGATTGTGTTGTAGCTTTTTGATTCTTTCATAAAAAATGAGTTCTTTTTATATTAAGATTTCATAAGTGACATTTTAATGTATATTAATAACTTTTTTAAAGGAGCATTGCTAAAACCTCCTACAAAAACATCCTACTTATCCTCCTACACACACAATCAAATAATATATATTTTTTCCACTTATTATCTCTCTAGATCCAAACCGTCAGTTTTGCCATTTGTCATGATCCTATTGTAACCTTTGCCCTTTTTGTAATCGGAATATTTCATTCTTAGTCCTTTGACTATTTGACGTTTGTCAGTTTATTCAGATATTATATCGTGTTGACGGTGGTGATTTTATGAGAATTTTGGTAATTTATGAGTTATTGTGAATAATAGTCCTTTTAGAGTTTATTATTATGTTAGTTAAGTTTCGGGTGGTTGACAAATGAAATTTGAGAAATACCAAAAAACGAGTCCTGATACGTCCGTTAACGTCCAAATGAGTTTTGAAGGGTTTAAAGTGTAAATATGTCGTGTAAATACTCTAGGTTAATGGAAAAGTATTTTTAAGGTGAATAAAAATGCTAATTAACTTTGAGGAAAATTTTACGATCAAGTTTTATGAGTTTTAAGTGATCTCAACACGAAAAAAAAGACCTGAGACCTCATAGGGTCCTATAATCGGTCAAGAGAGTCAAGAGGGGACAAAATGGCTATTTTCTAGCAAGTGTGTCTATGCCTAGTACTAATATTCCTTTCACCAATATTTTCATTCATTCATCTCATTTAAAAAAAATAAACAAATGCATAAGTGTGTGTGTCTTGTGCGTCCGACCAAAGCAAGCAACAAACACCATAAATTTCCAATTTTGATCAAGAACGTGATATTCCGGGTTGATACGAGTATTTGGGTATTCATTTAAACAACGTTTGGTGTTAGTTCAGGGGTTTGATAAAGATGGTTTTATGATAGTAAATTTGTACTACTACTTGTTACTTCAAGGCGAGTTCTTTGTGTCCTTAAAGCAATTTCTCCCCCACCATTCTTTTGAACAATCGTGTTTCAGGTTACCGACGAATTGCCTCCCAATATACAATGAAGCAATTATCAACACTACACGAAGTGGTTATAATCCGGATGAACTACCGAGTTATCGAGGATTTCAAGACACTATAAATAATAATTCTATAGCACTATTATTTATAGCAATCGGATATACTAAAAGAGAGGGTTTATATGTAATTTTCGTGTGTTTTTGAATGACAAAAACGCTGGATTATTGCCACTATATATAGGCATCCTCGTGGCCATTCAAACAGTCACAATGGTTGACAAAAAGGTATGATTAGCAACGGTTTAGCGACAAAAAAAATCGTCACTAATTAATATCAATAGGAACAGTCGTAACGGTGGCATAGTGACACCTTTTTGACAGATATAATCGTCACCAAAACGATTAGGCGTGTCTTTACATTGTGATGGTTCATTAGCGACGGTTTTATGACAGAAAAACTGTCACTAATATCCATTTCGTGGTAAACACCAAAACACAACAAAACTCTCTTTTTCTTCCTAAGATTCAACCAAAATGACTTATGTTTCTTTTGAAAATAATTACCCAACAATCCCCTACCATTTTCAAAATAGACATAGGTTTTAAAACGACACATAAGACCTAACCCGATTTAGAAATCCCCGGGGGTGTTATGCATAAGTAAAGATGGATTATTACACCTTGAATATTTACGTAGTGAAAGCGCTCAAGCTTAACTAGGGTAATAGTGGTTGAACCAAAGTCATTGAACTACCTTCCTTTATATGTTAAACGGAAACGCTTCACGCATATCCTTCCTCTCGTTCATTCAGTCCACTTTGTGCCGACCCATTGAAACTGGCCTTGGGTCTATATCTCAGTTTCTCCAAATGCTTTAAAGCCAAGCCCTTCAGCTCATAGGAAGCGGCCTCAAAAAAAAAACACAAGCAAAATATCAACCAATCATACCAAGACACCACAACCAACCCTAGGGGATTTTCGACGAGGGGTAAGGCTTGGCTAAAGGTTATATATTTTTGTTTTTTTGTTTATTATTATTTTTTTTGGACGAGAAAGATGAATAGATGGCACTCCATCGGGTTAAACTAGAGGTATCTAGCAATAAAGATGAGTGCTAACATAAAGGGTTTTTATTTGGGATGCGTTAGATGATTCAGGGTAATTAGCTAAAAGAATAATATGTTAAATGGAATGGCTATTTGGGTTAAATCCTAAGTTGCCTCTTTATCACTTAAAAATACCTTTATCACGCGAACGTGGATCTACTGCGGTCCGTAGATTATCAAGAAACAAGTTCTAGAATCAATAAATCACGGCACACTCATACAATTTTTAATCTGATACCAATGCTCTAGAAAAGGCGACAAAACTACAAATACACAGCCGTAACGACGGATGAGACACTTGCAGCTGCATTCAAACCTTAACTCGAGAAAGCTAAAGGCAAAAATCATCTTCATAAGATTTAAAGGCAAACCTCACATTTTTTTGGGTGATTGGTATAAATGCGCAAGTAATGTCATCGATCCCGAGTCGATCTGCTTTATCAATCGAAACACATCTCTGATTTCAAAACTTTATTTGATTTTTAATATTTTTTACTACGTTTTATCCAAATTATTAACCTAAGTGGCAAAAGATTTAAAAATAAATTAGATTTTTAGATTACAGAGGGCGAACAAAAGTTTATACTTTTAATAATGAGTCTAATTTTCCAATTTATTTTCCCCCCACACTTAAGTTGAGCATTATGCGTAATTAGAAAATAACTTAAAAGTGGGACAAACGGGAAAAATAAATATAAGAGAAACGAAACTTCCCGGGGCTCATAAGAGCTTGATTAAATTCTGAAAGATATGGCGTGGAACAGAACGCCATCATGTGTATTCTACCACATGTAATATACTGATCAAAATATATCTCACCAATTGATAAGCATCACCACCATCCAAGCACCACTTATTTTATTTAATCTGCCAAACAAAACTACAAAAATCGTAAAATACTAAAGCGCACTTTCGTAGGCAACACGGTTGCATTTAGCATATGCAACAAGCCTTTAAACCCCTCGGTGGCCCGAGTGGACGAGTTATAGTCTCGTGAGGGTTTCCAGCGAACACACCCACAAAGTTCAAAACATCTTTTTTTTTATTTTTAAAATTATTTTATTTATATTACATTTACTAAAACAAGCATAAACAAAACATTACGAAATGAAAAATAACATAGAAAGGAAAATTATAATTAATAATATGCAAAACACTAAAAACCTTATATAATAATAAAATAATAATGGCGAAATAAACTCTTTTTTGTATTTTTTATTTTTTTGGTTTTTGTTTTAATACAAACACATATATCAAACACATAATTATTATTTAAGGTTTAAAACAATAATTTACAAAATTTCTATTTCTATTATTATTTTTTTAAATTTTTTAATTTTTATTTATAATTTTTTTTTCAGAACAAAAGTGCGTCGCACTAGAAAGAAAGTGCAGCGTACTTTTAACCTAATTTTTTATAATTTTTCAAATATTCAAAAATACTGGCGCGGTAAAAATTTAAAAAGTGCGCCGCACACAAACACATGTGCGGCGGTTTTATTATGACAGAAAACATGTTTTTTATATATTTTTTCTCTTTCACACTTTATTATTTTACATAACACATATATAAACAAATACTGACAAACAAACACACAGACAATAAAACTAAAAAATATGAAACTCTTTTTAGATTTTTATAGTTTTTAACATTTTTACATAATAATGCAAACAAACACACATAAACAAGCAAACTAAGATGCATAAGCAAATAAAAACATTTAACAAGTATTCACATAACCTAAAAAGACAATGCATCGGTTTATTTTTATACAAAAATGTTTTTTTTGTATGCAGGTGCAAAGTGCGGCGCATTTCGAAAGAAGTACGGCGTACTTACTGTAATTTTTCTAAAATTTCATCTTTTTTTTACAAATGCAATTCAAGAGAAATATCAAACAAACTAAGAGATTAACAAAACACATGTTTTATTATAAGAACAAGAACATGTCAATAATTAAAATAAGCAAAAACAATTTTTAAAAATAAAAAATCTTTTTGGTTTTTTTTTCGAATGACAACTAAATATTAACAAAATTACAAGGCGTATAATCAAATAAAATAGAATTTCAAATGATTACATACCTGAGACTAAAGATTTGGTGGTTTGTTTGGGTTTGAGTTTTTAAATCAGATTCTTTTTGTGAAAATTTTTGTAGAAAGTGCGGCGCACTTGGTGTAATTCCGGCGCACTTTCTGGGTTTTAAGGAAAATCGGCGCACAAATTGTATGTGTGTCGCACTTCTGAAGAAAAACAATTTTTTGGGTTCCGTTTGTCAGAAAACGGTACGGCGAGTTTATAAATGTTGATTTGTAAAACAAGTACATCGATTTTGGTGTGAAAACCGGCGCACTTCTAGTAAAAACCTGTAAAATAAGAAACGGGAACAGGGGAAGTGCAACGCACAAGGTTAATTGTGTGTCGTACTTTCTGCAACAGCAAACATATTTTGAAGATTTAAAGATATTTAAACACATGTAAGATGCACAAGACTAACAAACAATCTGCAAACAACTAAAACAAATCCCCGGCAACGGCACCAAAAACTTGATGTGTGTTTTCTACAAGCTTTAAATTTATAATAACTAAAAATACCGATTTTGACTAAAAACACAACATTCGGGCAAGTATACCCTATTCGAGTGTAATATAGTATTGGGTAAGTCCAGGTCGTTCCACGGGATTTGTAGCAATAAATAAGGCGAAAGGGGATCCCCTTGTCGAAGCCCCCTCTTGCCCTTAAAATAACCATGAAGAGAGCCG
Source organism: Tanacetum coccineum (assembly GCA_026074375.1). NCBI lineage: Eukaryota > Viridiplantae > Streptophyta > Magnoliopsida > Asterales > Asteraceae > Tanacetum > Tanacetum coccineum. Next base: position 17,290 of record BQNB010025219.1, read on the forward strand.
TTGATGCTAATAGAAAATGAAGTAGTCATCGCATTCCATATTCCAACCAACCAAATGATTATGAAAACCAAAACCAATCAGCACCTCTTTAAGAAAACTCCAATCGACCGTGTCATAGGCTTTTTGAATGTCAACTTTAAAGGCACGTCTAGGAGATCAGCGATCCAAATGATAATTATGCATCAATTCCTGGGTAAGCAAAATATTATCCAAGATACTCCTACCTGGAACAAAAGCCAACTGATTCTGACTTATCAACGACTTAAGACTTTCCTTAATACAGTTTGAAAGAATCTTCGTAATACATTTAAAGAGCACATTACAGCAAGAAATAGGTCTAAAGTCATTTACACGAGCCGGAGAAGCAACCTTTGGAATTAAAGCAATAATCATGTGATTGATTTCTTTAAAAAGCTTACCATTCACGAATAGCACTAATAACATCAGTAGCAACAATATCCTACGCTTCTTTAAAGAAAGCCGTCATAAAACTATCCGGTCCCGGGGATTTATCATTCCCCATTGAAAACACCGCATCTTTAATCTCTTTGTCACTAACCGCACAAATCATTTCCAAAGCATCCATCTCATTCAAACGCTTCTGGAACAGGTTAGAAACATTTAAAGGAGTAACAGTACCTGATTGCCCAAGGAAAATCTCATAATGGGACACAAAGGCATCAACCACCTTCTCATTCTCAAAAATAACACCCTCCAAATCAGTAACTATGTCAATACGGCTTCTAGTAACCCGGGTCTTAACTGATTTATGGAAGTAGGCAAAATTTGCATCACCATCTTGTAACCAATCAACTTTTGCTTTTTGTCTCAAAAAGCGCTCTTCCATAAGACTTGCCTCATTAAACGCTTGAACATAAGCTGCCTCCTCATCACGTAAGTTACTATTAAACGGATCCAAGTCTAAATCACGTTGAATCATGTCAAGCTCATGCCTAAGACGCTTCACCTTTTCATGCAAATTACTATGATCATATAGTAACTTACGAAATGGTTTCTTTAAATATTTTAGCTTTTGCATAATCTTGTACATATGAAACCCACTAACAGACATGTTCCACCCATCAAGAACCACTTATTTGAACCTGCTATGGTACACAAGAATATTAGTAAACTTAAAAGGTCTCGGTTCAACCTTAACAGTCGTCGGAATAAGAAGCACAGCAAGCGCATGGTCGGATATGCGGTAAGGCTAAAAAAAATAACTCGTTAACAATATAATAATCGAATAAAATAATCAAGAACCTAATGGATTATAAAAAATATATTTTTACCTTAACGAATGATGAAGATTTAACTTGTGAAATGATGTAAGCCATAGTGTTAGAACCCATTAAGTTATAATTTTTTAGATTAAAATTTTGAAGATGGATTATCAATGTCAATCATTTATATACATAATTCACAAATCAACTTTTTTTTATATAAAGCAGTAGAGATACATACTATTAAATGAGCGGTTTCAACATTAAATGTTTGTAACCATCTTGACCTATTAAATGGGCGGTTTCAAGATTAACTTAATGACCATGTAACCATTATGCATTCATGGAGGAGGTTATGAGATTAATTGGTCGATTAATGCTCATAACTCCTTTTGACCAGGAGTTACAAACTCTTTTAAATGGGCTATCATTAACACATGCTAGTTAAAAAAACGTATACATTAAATCTGGTGTGAATTTAAAAATGTGTATGGTGAACATTGACTAATGGCTTTATATCTTTCCTAAACAATAAATGTTTTGGTCCTTTAAAAATTTTAAGACTTCTAAAATATAATCACACGGGTACCTGCCGCTGTAACGGCGGCGGGTACCCTGTGACTATATTTTGCGGCGCGCAAATGTTATTCGGTTAAACGTTTTTCTAAAAACTGTACAAATGAATGATAATTTAAATTAAAATAACTTTAAGCAATAAAAATGCAACATATTTCATATCCAAATAAACATAATATCCAAACGAAAGAAAGGAACACATGAAGTAGCTATTTGTAAATAAGTTATAATAGAACAAAGTTCCCGCGCGTTGCGGCCGAAGAAGTTCCCGTATAACTTATTATCTTTCGACAAGGGGCTTAAGGCGAGGTTCTAAGGACCAGAAGAACATTGGATGGCTGAATCTATTGTATGTGAAATATGATTAGATTGTGTTGTAGCTTTTTGATTCTTTCATAAAAAATGACTTCTTTTTATATTAAGATTTCATAAGTGACATTTTAATGTATATTAATAACTTTTTTAAAGGAGCATTGCTAAAACCTCCTACAAAAACATCCTACTTATCCTCCTACACACACAATCAAATAATATATATTTTTTCCACTTATTATCTCTCTAGATCCAAACCGTCAGTTTCGCCATTTGTCATGATCCTATTGTAACCTTTGCCCTTTTTGTAATCGGAATATTTCATTCTTAGTCCTTTGACTATTTGACGTTTGTTAGTTTATTCAGATATTGTACCGTGTTGACGGTGGTGATTTTATGAGAATTTTGGTAATTTATGAGTTATTGTGAATAATAGTCCTTTTAAAGTTTATTATTATGTTAGTTAAGTTTCGGGTGGTTGACAAATGAAATTTGAGAAATGCCGAAAAATGAGTCCTGATACGTCCGTTAACGTCCAAATGAGTTTTGAAGGGTTTAAAGTGTAAATATGTCGTGTAAATACTCTAGGTTAATGGAAAAGTATTTTTAAGATGAATAAAAATGCTAATTAACTTTGAGGAAAATTTTACGATCAAGTTTTATGAGTTTTAAGTGATCTCAACACGAAAAAAAGACCCGAGACCTCATAGGATCCTATAACCGGTCAAGAGAGTCAAGAGGGGACAAAATGGCTATTTTCTAGCAAGTGTGTCTATGCCTAGTACTAATATTCCTTTCACCAACATTTTCATTCATTCATCTCATTTAAAAAAAATAAACACACGCATAAGTGCGATTTACATCATTATGCCACCATTTGAAAATCCTCCATCGAAACGTTCCAACTTCACAATGTCGGTTGACATGTGCATCAAGTTCTTGGACGCCATCTTGATTCGAATTGCTTTAAGATTGTTAGTTCCGGGGTTTGATTAAGATGATTTTATGATAGTGAATTTGTACTATTACTTGTTACTTCAAGGCGAGTTCTCTCTGTCCTTAAAACAATTTCGCCCCTAACGTTCTTTCGAACAATCATGTTTCGGGTTACCGACGAATTGCCTCCCAATATACAATGAAGCAATTATCAACACTACACGAAGTGGTTATAATCCGGATGAACTACCGAGTTATCGAGGATTTCAAGACACTATAAATAATAATTCTATAGCACTATTATTTATAGCAATCGGATATACAAAAAGAGAGGGTTTATATGTAATTGTCGTATGTTTTTGAATGACAAAAACGCTGGATTATTGCCACTATATATAGGCATCCTTGTGGCCATTCAAACAGTCACAATGGTTGACAAAAAGGTATGATTAGCAACGGTTTAGCGACAAAAAAAATCGTCGCTAATTAATATCAATAGGAACAGTCGCAACGGTGGCATAGTGATACCTTTTTTACAGATATAATCGTCACCAAAACGATTAGGCGTGTCTTTACATTGTGATGGTTCATTAGCGACGGTTTTGTGACAGAAAAACTGTCACTAATATCCATTTCGTAGTAAACACCAAAACACAACAAAACTCTCTTTTTCTTCCTAAGATTCAACCCAAATGACTTATGTTTCTTTTGAAAATAATTACCCAAAAATCCCCTACCATTTTCAAAATAGACATAGGTTTTAAAACGACACATAAGACCTAACCCGATTTAGAAATCCCCGGGGGTGTTATGCATAAGTAAAGATGGATTATTACACCTTGAATATTTACGTAGTGAAAGCGCTCAAGCTTAACTAGGGTAATAGTGGTTGAACCAAAGTCATTGAACTACCTTCCTTTATATGTTAAACGGAAACGCTTCACGCATATCCTTCCTCTCGTTCATTCAGTCCACTTTGTGCCGACCCATTGAAACTGGCCTTGGGTCTATATCTCAGTTTCTCCAAATGCTTTAAAGCCAAGCCCTTCAGCTCATAGGAAGCGGCCTCACTTCCACATTCAGATAGGTGGACCTTATCAAGATTTTTCCTTTAACTTAAAACAATCCAACAAAATTTGTGTTATAAGTCCATTAAGAACTTTGTTCAACCTTTAACTGCATTACGGTTCCAAGTTCCACTAACCCCTGGGATGGTATTTTCTAAATCTTGTAGAACTTCAGTCACGTTCGGATGATGTACTTTTACTTCTCAAGAGACTTGGTGAATAACCAAGCGTCAAGACAAGGTTCCATCATGGGTGACTACTTGTACATGGGCTTGAGTCCCATCCCCTGCGAAGTACTTTCAATCAGTTTTCTTGGTAGTCCTTTTGTAAAGGATCTGCTAAGTTCTTACTAGATCGTAAGAAGCTAACAGTGATCACCCCATCATTTATCAACTGATTGACTTGTCTGTGTCTAAGTCTAATGTGTCTGGACTTACCATTGTACACTTGATTGTAAGCTCTTGATAGTGTAGATTGACTATCACAATGCACAGAGATTTTCGGCATAGGTTGCGGCTATAAGGGTATGTTTATTAACAAGTCTCGTAGCCATTCTGCTTCTTTGTAGCATGAAGCCAGTGCCAAAAAATCTGCTGCCATAGTAAAGTCTGTTAAACAACTCTGTTTCTTTGATTCCCAAGACACTACACCCTCACCAAGAATAAATATACATCCGCTCATGGATACGCAGTCTTCTTGATCAGTTATCCAACTTGCATCAGTATAACCTTCTAATACTGATGGATCTTCGCTGTATTCCAAACCATAATCCATGGTTTTCTTCAAGTATTTAAATACTCGATTTACAGCATCCAAATGTTCCTTGCCAAGACTATTAGTATGCCTACTTAGTCTTCCTACGGCATAAGCAATATCAGGTCTAGTACATGTCATGGCGTACATAAGATTACCAATAACCTTAGCGTATTTGTGCCAAGTATCTACCAGTATTGTAAGTTAAATTTAAAAACAATAAATTTCTTACTTGTTGCGTCTTCCCTGAAGAAGCGTTCCTCGAGAGCTTTCCAAAGTTCCCTAACACTGGGATAATTTTGATATACGTCCAAGAGTGGATCCGGCATAGCATTGAGGATGTGGCCACGTCGAATGAAATCGTCATTTCCGAACTTAAGAAATTCACAGGATTCAACCAAGGTTTCTTTTGCCAATGCTTGAAACTTCCACCATCGAAAAGGTCTAACTTCACAATGTCGGTTGACATTTGTATCAAGTTATTGGACGCCATCTTGATTCAAAATTGCTTTAAGATTGTTAGTTTTGGGGTTTGATAAAGATGGTTTTATGATAGTGAATTTGTACTACTACTTGTTACTTCAAGGCGAGTTCTCTCTGTCCTTAAAGCAATTTCGCCCTCGCCATTCTTTCAAACAATCATGTTCCGGGTTACCGACGAGTTGCCTCCCAAGATACAATGAAGAAACGTATGTAGCAATTATCAACACTACACGAAGTAGTGATAATCCGGATGAACTACCGAGTTATCGAGGATTTTAAGTCACTATAAATAATAATTCTATAGCACTATTATTTATAGCAATCGGGTATACTAAAAGAGAGGGTTTGTATGTGTTTTTCGTGTGTTTTTGAATGACAAAAATGATGGATTATTGCCACTATATATAGGCATCCTCGTGGCCATTCAAACAATTACAATGGTTGACAAAAAGGTGTGATTAGTGACGGTTTAGCGACAACTTAGCGACAAAAAAAATCATCGCTAGTTAATATCAATAGGAATAGTCGCAACGGTGGCATAGTGACACCTTTTTGACAAATATAATCGTCACCAAAACGATTAGGCATGTCTTTACATTGTGATGGTTCATTAGCGATGGTTTTGTGACAGAAAACTGTCACTAATATCCATTTCGTGGTAAACACCAAAACTCTCTTTTTCTTCTTAAGATTCAACCCAAATGACTTATGTTTCTTTTGAAAATAATTACCCAACATTTGGGTTATCCGGTTCGTGTCGAAATCTATATTTTGAAGACTTTTCTTGTAAGTTTCTAAATTTAAATTCCGTTTGTCCTTTTGGGTTTATATTGACGCATAGATGTTAGTTGTACAAGTTGATCGTCGTAAAAAGTGAGTTTTGAAAACGAAACGAATATAAAAGGGGTGTTTGGATGCGTCGACTAAAAAAAGAAACTAAGAGGGTTTTATAGTTTTGATATTGTGGTCGTGATGGTTGAAAAACATATATTGCTAGATAGCTTATTTTGGATATTAGCTTGTATAGATTATTTGGGCTTATTTTTAAGCACTTTATGGCTTATTTTGAGCTTATATGCTCGCTGCTTATTTAAGAAAGCACAAAGGATGTGTTTTTGGTTATTTGCTTTATATTGCCTATATTCACGGACTATTTTTGTGGCTTACGGTGTTAACCAAATATATATTGTAGCTTATTAAGCTTATTTTTAGCTTATGGATATGTTTTTGGAGCTTAAAAGCTCACGGCCCAATAAGCATAAATAAGCTGTGGCTTATTTGTTGGCTTATTGTGGTCTGGGTTACTTTTTACTTATTAGTATGAGCTTATGCATATAAATGGGCCTTGGTTTTGGGCTTGGATCGTATTTTGGACATATAAATACCTTAATGGACCCTTATTGGGCCTTAAAGCCGAATAAGCGATATTTAGTCGTTTTGAGAGTTTTTGACGGACTTTTGAAAGTAAAATGTGTTTACAAAGTAATATTGAACGATATTTTAGGAAAAACGCCTTGATAGACATAATGGATTGAGATTTTGGAATTTTGTCGAAAAAGTGTCGAAATGGTGAAAAGTGTTGAGATTAAGGTCTGAAACTTTGGAAAACGTTACATAAACGTAAGGGTCATGTCGAAATTTCGTAAAAAGTTTATACTTAGAAATTTTACTTAAAACATAATTTTTGATTTAAATAATAAAACAGTATTATTTTATTATTTTTATTATTTAATAAATTCACTAAAAGACGAAAAATATAATTATTCCTCGAAACTTTCCGAACATGTTTATTATGGTTAAACGTTTCATTTCATGGTTATTTTATTGTAACTAAGGGTACCTGAATGGACTTATCGAGATATATTTATAATTATTTATTATAAATATTTATTTATATTACTTATCTATTTTCTTTAAATAGTATAAGTATGTATCGTTGAGATATGACATTGATAAGATATTTTGGGATGAGACGTGAACCATCCCACCACTAAACTGTTAAGGGTAATTGTACAACGCGTCTAACCTCTTTGCATCAAACGTGAAGACTGTTTTGGAAATGAATGATTAAAATGGGACATTAACTGGACTAGGTCGTGTGCGAATATCGTTGCATTTGCTTGTGTTAATGAGATTTTGTTGCTAAAGACTTGCTTGAGGTGAGTTCTCGTATGTCACACCCCCAAATTTCACTGCAGCGGAAGACTGGATTTGGGATTGTGACTTCATGGGTGAAGAGGACTTGATACGAGAGATAGACCTCTACATGCCAATATACCAATGCAGACTCCTTATATTCCGCAGAATAGAACACCTGAGAAAAACAATGCTAAAAGTGTCAACATAAAGTTGGTGAGTTCATAGGTTTTGTTATTTGGTAATAGCGATGAACCACAAGATTTATAACCATAACATGAAATATAGTAATCCTATATATCACAATGAAAAGCATTTACTATTGTCTAAGCTCATGACACCGAAGCGTTAACATGTATCATCATAGATAAGCCCATGAAGATGTTCAACCCGCGACATCCGTAACTGACTCAAATGAAACTGTGTTTGCTTGACTAATGTCAGTCCAAGACAAACAAGGATGTCAATCCCGATAGATCTATCCATAACATTCGCGCTTACAAGAATTAACGGTTCATGATAAATTGGGCAACATAGCAAGTTGGGTTGAGTAGGGACTTAGACCCAATAGTAAATCAGTAATTGTACTTGTGTTCAACTGTTAAAAATAAGCAATGTTCTCACCCCAAAAGATGATCTAAAACAAAAAAAGTAGGGGCTATGAAAACTCACCTTGTCGGTTAATCGTCTGGAATTGATAATGGATCAATGTACGTCAAATAGTGACTCAGTCAAACACCTAAGTAATTATGACAAAGTCTGAGTTTACATTCCAAATCTTAATGTATGAAATGAATTATGCAAATGAGTCATAAAAGGGCATTGTCGTTTATGTGATTACGTTTTATGTTTTCAAAATGTTGGTCAAACCGTTGGCTCTAGGGATGATTCATGACTTTACAATTATAAGTTTATATACTTAAATTTCTAGAATTATACACTGTAACTTATATTTACCTACCCTTGGGATCTTGTCTATACTTTAGTCTTTTAACAAGATTTAGTTTCTATATTTTCTACATTTAGTAATTTTTACAATTTACCCCTTTAGTTTCCACGTTATCACATGAAATCCCCTAATTCTTTAAAATAGTATTTGGCGACTATTTAACGTTTTCACCTTCTAGTTTCTACGCTTTTCGTTCTATAGCTTTTATGTTTTAAATTCAAATAAACCTTTAAGAAATTTTTGTGACAAGAATTTATACAACCGAGTTAAGTTCGTTTACACGTTTATAATTTAATCTCGTTGTTTTTGTTCATAATTCATTGCAAATCGTTATTTATATTTTTTTTCTACCTTTTTTGTACTAGTATTGTTTTCGTGCTAGTCTATTCCCCTATTGGGTCTCAGCATGAAATGCCCCCAAAAGGACACGGCAATATGCATGTTTTCTATATATATCTTTCGTCTAATTTTTATAAGGTAAACTACACAATAGTTCTAGGAATTATTACATATATCCTTCCTATACCATACAAAATATTACATGGCCTACACCTTTGTTTTCTTTTCTGTTTTTCTGTCGCTCAGAAGCAGTAGTTTTTGACCTCTGTTGCGTCTTCTTTTTGCCTCACGTAGTTCTTATTTTTGCGTACCCTATGCTCCCATTTCCCATGCATGATCCCGACGTATGCGTATGGCCACGAGATCGATCCATTACTGAGGCATAAGGCATTACCGCGCCCCTTTTTCTATAGCTTAACAGCCGCGTCAGGCAACAGTCTGCTATGGCTGTTGGCGTGCAAGGCGGGTGCGTTCATGTAGGGGTCGTTTGACCAAACATTACAGGTCCGTGGTATAAACCACGAGCTTAATTTGCTTAGGCCTTTAAGGGTTACGACGTGCCCACAGTGAGCCAAATTGCCCGATGTGGTTCGTCGTTTACTAACAGGTTATGCCCAAGTATGGGTCGAGGTCGACAAGGTAAATTCAAATCATATATGCACCATCGTCTCATTCATCCCTAGTGAGCCGTTAATCACGTGTATGTTTTTAAAGTGCTCATAAGAAAATTTATTGGTTCGTTGTTTATTCTTTTTAATGGTATGGTTTTTATGTTGAGCGTTCATGCACTCATATCTCACGCATGGCGCGATGGAAGAGAATGAGTCTTGGCGTAGGCATAAACACTAAAATCACGCATGGGTCGTATCTTGCGCGTCGTGTTCTAGCCATGCCAAACCAAGGTACTCGTCTAGTTTGTCAAAGCTAGACGTGTTCCGTTTGTGCCATTCGTTAAGTTTCAAGATAGAAGGAAAAAATGAAGTTAGTTGTCTAAGTTATGAGGGCGACTTACCGAGGTCCAAGTTTGTTACTCAGTGAGGAGGAGTGGTGAAAATAAAGAGCTCGAACCACTCTTGGTTGGTTACTTCTTTTTTTAAACTCGGCGCCTCTAGACTCTTGAATCCAATGAAAATCCTAAACTCAAACCGTATTGTGCTTACTTCTTGTTTTTAGATTTTAGTTGTGATAGATTTGCTCATGCATGGTTCATCATTTATACTTAAATCGTTGGCTTAGTTACTGAAATATTGCACGTGGAATGGCCCTATACTACTATTGAGTCATAGTGTAGTTCTCTAATACTGTTTTGTCATTATTTTCCTTTCCTAATACTATTAAAGAATTTCTACTATTTTCATCTTTTCCATTTTGAATTGTATCAGATTGTTTTGAGACGCATCATGTGATAGGTGTTTTCAAAATAAGAAAGTGGGTAGGGTAGTGTGTAAGGATTTGTGATGATGGATGTTTTGCCATTATTATGAGTTGGTTTTATATATATGCATGTGCATATATCTGATATTGGTTTATATGCATTCTTAAGTGTATATTTCTTTTGAATTCTCTTAAAGGTTTGCATGGTTATTGAACGTAGATGGTTTCATGAAAATAATCTAAGTAAATGACTTCGTTTGACAATTGTAAAAATAAATATTGTTTCATCGCTACAAGTTCTAAAATATCCTCTTAGACACAAGAGCAATAATGGTGATATTCGTGTGCTAATTAAACTTTTCGTGACCAGGAGTAATGCATGACGATCATAGAATGACTTCTTATTGAGATTAACGGTAAATTTGCAAACCTGTAGTACAAAATTTTTACTTAACGAAAAGAGAAATCTAAATTCTTACGGGGTGCCACATCGTAGCCCCATTTTTCTATTGTTTTTCCGTTGGGGGAAAATGATACTCAAATATGTTTTGAACTGTTTTCTTTTGAACTGTACGAAACGTGGTTTTGTTTTTGAGACAATTATGTGCTTATGATTGCTATGTGTATATATGTGATGTAATGTTACTTGCATGTTCTGTGTTTGGCATGCAAGGGTTGTGATTTTACTTGCGTGTACTGTGTATGGCATGACAAGGGTGATTGTCAAGTAATTGTCATGTCTAATTGTGGTCCTACCCTAATATAGTGCTCCAGCTGGTAGGCCATTTAGGTGCGTAAGTGACATATTATGTTTTCATGACTAGCGGGGATGCTAGGGCATGGTGATCGACTAGCGGGTATGCTAGGTCGTGTTTACATGATTAGCGAGGATGCTAAGTGGTAACGAGTGTAAGCACTAGTCAAATTTATATATGTATAGTATAAATCCCGTGACAATTCTTTCCAAATTACTTCTC
>BQNB010025219.1:28517-59875 GCA_026074375.1 Tanacetum coccineum
TCAACCCTTTATATATATTAAATATAATAAATATATAAATATATAATAAGAATCAAAAATCTTAATGTAGAAAATCCGGGAGTATGATTCCTGGGTCGTTATCCCCAACGAGGAATGCAATGGAAAGTCGTTTGTCGGTTTGATACTTGATGCTTGAATGGAATAAAGATTTTGATTGGATTTCTAATTCTATGAGTAAATTAATGCAATCTACACTAAAAACGATCAAAGCAACACAAATTTAAACTAAAAATGCAACGGGAGCCCTAAAAACGCGACTAATTATCAACTAAGGCAAATATTAACCCTAAAAATGAAAATTTGGTTTCTAAACCTCTAAAATGACAAAAGAAAATTTTCTAAAAAAGTTTTAAATTTTTTTTGGCTTTTTTATAATTTTTTATGAATTAAAAACCTATTTAATCTATTTAAAATCCTAGAAAATGACAAATTAACACCTAAAAATTCCAAAAAATGATTTTCTACTTTAGAAAAGTCTAAAATGTGATAAAAACCCAGAAAAATATTTTTCACTACTTTTTATAATTTAAAACTATTTCCTAAAATTAATTTAAAAAGCTAAAAATGAAATTTAAAATCTAAAAATGATGAAAAAGATTTTAAACTTTGTAAACCTAAAACTATTTATTCTAAATCTAAAAACTATTTTTTTGTATTTTTCTGAATTAATTTACTATTTTTAAATGATTTTCTAAATTTTTAAACTTCGAAAAATAAATAAAAATAACAAATAAAGGAGGAAAAATCTAAAAAAATGCAGGAAAGTCCTAAAAGTTGTAAAGATCCTAGGAAAAATAAGCTGGTTAAGCCAGCTTATCAAATAAGCTTTAAAAGCTCAAAATAAGCTACGAATAGCTTATAAGAAAAAGAGGTGAAAACGTGTACAAATATATAGACTATGCAAGAACTAACGGAAAAGTCCCAAGGGCGCTAGTGGTAGTGTGTGTTGTGTGTAAAAACGTTTGGTGAGTGGGTAGAGGTCCCGGGTTCGAGTCCTGCTCACCCGGGACTTCCCCTAATCCCAAACGTTTTTGTAAATGCTATTTTTTACAACTTTTTAGAAGACTTAAAAATAAGCACTTTTAATAAAAACACTTTTTTAGAAACCACAAATAAGTACAAAATAAGCTGAAAAGGGAGACAGATTAAGCTATATTACACTAAGACTTAAAACACTAAACTGTTTTGGCTATTTTAGCACTAATAAGCAAAGAAAACTCAAAATAAGCTAAGACAAGAACTTAACTACACCTAATAAGCATATTTGAACAAAAATAAGCAACTAAAATAAGCTAGAAAAACAGAATACTAAAAAAGCTATAAAACTTAAGATTTTTAAGCTAAAATGCAAATAAGCTCAAATAAGCTCTACCCTAAAGGAAATAAGCTAAAGGGGACTTAAACTGACCTAATAAGCTATACTAAACCTAGAATAAGCAAATGCAATAAGCAAATAAGCCTAAATAAGCAAAAGAGCTTTTTGGCCAAACTGTTAAGCAAACAGCCAAAAGGGACTTTTCTAGCTTAAAAATAAGCTAGCAAACAGATCCTTATGGCTTAGTGGCTTATACCACTAAAAAGCATGGCCAAAGAGCTACTTAAAACCACTTTCAAAAAGGAGTTTGAAATACAAATAAGCCCTTAAAAAGCTTAATGAAAAGACTATCTCACACAAATTCAACACTTAGAAAAAATTTTGCAATCTTCACAAAACACCACTTTTGAGCTTAAAAATAAGCACTTAAACAGAACCTCCACGTATCGTTATCACTAATAAAATTGTCTTAACATCCCTTATCCAAATACTAAACACAGATCTACATGAAATTGCTAGCTAAACGATGTCCCATGCTCCTAGCATGTTTCAGTAAGCTTTCCTTTCGATAAAGCCTTCGTAAAAGGATCTGCTAGATTGTCATCTGTAAACTTTACGAAGATTAATTTCGCCAAGTTCAATACACCCGCGAACATAATGATATCTTTTATGGTAGTGTCTAGCGCCCTTTTGAACCCCCGGTTCGTTGGTAATAAAAAGTGCGGTTGAATTATCGCAAAACATCTTAATAGGTTCATTTATTGTTGGTACATATACCAAGCCCTGAAATAAACTTCCTAATCCAAACAGCTTCCATTGCTCGCTATCCAGTAGCAGCTATCATTCAACTTCTATACAGATATTGCCAAGTGACGTTTCTGGGGAGGCTTTTCTAGTCCACCGCGCCTCCATTCAAAACAAAGACGTGTCCTGTCTGAGATTTTGTATCATCTCTATCAGTCTCAAATCCAGCATCGCAATAGCAATCAACTCGAAGTTCAGCTTCAGGATTTCCACCATAAACCAATATTTCTTAAATACTTAAGAATGGTTTTCACAACAATCTAGTATGGTTCTCCTAGATTCTGTTGAGAAACGGCTTGTTAGGTTTTGCGCGAACGCAACATCAGGTCTAGTGCATCTTACCGCATACATAATGGATCCTACTGCAGCATAGGGAACATTTTGCATACGATTTTACCTTCTTCAAGTGTTAGATTCACTTGTATTTTTTTAAGTCAAGTCTTTCTTGCATGGGGATATAACCGTGTTTGGAAGTATCTATCCTAAATCTTTTCTATATTTTATCCATGTAAGCACTTTGACCTGGTCCAATTAATCACTTTGATCTATCTCTATAGATCTTGGTTCCAAGAATAAATGCTGCTTCCCCTAAATCTTTCATGGGAAACATTTTCCAAGATATGACTTTACACTTTGTAAACTTAGAATATCATTTCCCATGACAATTATGTCATCGACATATAAGATAAGGAATGTAACATTACTCTTACCAGCCTTTTGATATACACATGGCTCATCAAGATTTTGAGCAAATCCAATCCTTTTGATTTCCTCATCAAATCTTTTATTCTAGCTTCTTGATGCTTGCTGACCATAAATGGATCTTTTGAAGCTTGCATACTTTCTTGGGATAATTAGGATCAATAAAACCTTCAGGTTTCACCATGATGTGTTGTTGTGTAGGTGTTATTTATGTATCAAGTTTTACTATTTATTTTATGCCGACTATACCTAAAAACAACACTTTAACGGGCAGTGTACCCGGTCAGATGGAGTTTCCTGGTAAGTAGGGCATCGATCACTAAGAGCGAGAGCGTTAATATATAATCTATCAATATTTTAGTTATCTAAGTTAAACCTAAAACCAATGCAAAAAGGGGTTTTCAGCCTGAGAGACTAGCACGAGGTTTAGTTATCTAAACTAAGGTTTTGATGACGAGTAAAGCAATAAACACACACAAGAAGACAAACAAATGATAGAGAAGTGGTCAAGAACTAATGTAAGGAAAACTTATCAACCATGAATAATCCGATAAAATGCAGGTTTGTTTATTTAGTGCAATGATTGTCTTATCTCGAAGGGGCATATCATTCCTAGACTTAGGCGATACTTCTTCCTAAGACCTAGATACGCTAATCCTGTCACAATTAGACGCATCCGCATAAATCAAGCATTTGTTGATTATAATCTATCTAATGGTGCTCTTACTAAACCCTAGCTCATGGAGACTTTACCCGCTTACTGCTTAACGGCTCTTTATATACTAGTAGTCCACTGTCCGAGTCCTTATCAATTGATTAGAACGTACTCGTTGGTACCAAGGTCACCTTATAGCTTAACTAAGCTCATAATCAAAGGGAAAAGATAGGTTAATATTTGTGATCCTATGATTCTAGATATATTAATTGCAATATGGAGAGCTATCCCAGACTCTTAGCCTACGCCCAAACAACACCAAAGTTGCAGCGCATTAAATATGTAGGACTAGACCTAGTTGAATGATAGGTCGCATACTTAAGCACGTAAACGAATATAAATTAATAAACATAAACAACAATCAATGATAAATTAAGCAATCAAGATAAACAAACCAAACATTAGATCTTCATAAACATGGCTGATAACTAAAGGTATCAGCCGATAGTCATTGTAAATATACACACGGTTTGATATATGAAAGATTAAAATAAAGAAACCTTAATCAAACGCGTATTCGGTTGCACGAAGATTACAAGAGTTTTCCAATGATCTTGAATCTTTTCTGACCTTCTAGGCTCCTTTATTCGTCTCTTGGTCGACTTGGTGGTTCAGGGATTCACTTGTATACCTAAAACTAAGTTTCGGATTGTTTATTTATATAGTCTGGAAACTCGTCGATAAGCCGTATCGAGCAATGTGGGATACGGCGTATTAGAGAAGTCTAAATCATCAAAATAACTGACCGTAGGCTTAGGTGATGGAAGCAAAGGCATATTGACTTTATCATTATCATTTTTCGAATCTGTTTTTAAATTGTTGATAGAAATTATTTTGTAAGAAAATGAATTTTTGTCGAAAATTACTGTGCAATCTTCATCGTCGGATTCGTCAAACGATATTCTAAAGTCAATTTCATCGTTGTTAAGAGAAATTACCGTAGGCTCACATGAGAGTGCTGCTTCAGATGTTAACGTGTCGTTAAATACTATAGCTGGGAATTCAGTTTCAACAGATCTGAGGTCGTGAACGTCTTCAATTTTACATGATCTTACCATATGTAGCAGTTTCCCAGTTATACACCTTACCACGCTTATGAGATTTTTCTTCCTCAAGCCTGATATACTCCTTTATAGTAATGTTAGGGTTGTCCATTTTAACCTGTAATAAATTCGCTGGGAAAGAAAACTGTCAAATAGCTTAATACGCCGTATTCTGTAAACTGAATACGCCGTATTGATGATAGAGTCGAATACGATATATTGGTTTGAAAAAATTTATACGCCGTATATAATAAATTGAACACGTTGTATTGAGTATTCGACTCAGAATTTTACAACGAACTGTAATAATGCAGAAAACACATAAACACACAATATGCAAAATATACAATGCAGAAATCAAGCACATAAAACAAACACACAAATATGCAAATTAATCTAAGCTAAATTTAACCTAAAAATACTAATGAAATAAGAATTAAACAACTTCACCCCGGCAATGACGCCAAAAACTTGATGTGTCGTTGTGTAGGTGTTATTTATGTATCAAGTTTTACTATTTATTTTATGCCGACTATACCTAAAAACAACACTTTAACGGGCAGTGTACCCGATCAGATGGAGTTTCGTGGTAAGTAGGGTGTCGATCACTAAGAGCGAGAGCGTTAATATCTAATCTATCAGTATTTTAGTTATCTAAGTTAAACCTAAAACTAATGCAAAAGGGGGTTTTCAGCAAAAAGACTAGCATGAGGTTTAGTTTACTAACCCTAAGGTTTTTGATGACGAGTAAAGCAATAAACACACACAAGAAGACAAACAAACGATAGAGAAGCGGTTGAGAACTAATGTAAGGAAAACTTATCAACCATGAATAATCCGATAAAACACAGGTTTGTTTATTTAGTGCAATGATTGTCTTATCTCGAAGGGCATATCATTCCTAAACTTAGGCGGTACTTCTTTTTCCTAAGACCTAGACACACTAATCCTGTCACAATTAGACGCATTCACATAAAGCAAGAATTTGTTGATTATAATCTATCTTAGGAGATTAATAATGGTTCTCTGGTATGTGCTTAAACACACATACCTTTTACCTAATAAAATGAGCTTAAATGACCTATAATATATGAAAAATGCATTGTATATGTGTGTTTTGTGATTTGTATTATACAGGTAACGGATATATCTAAAATGGACAAAAGCAAAGCATAAAGGACAAAACCGAGCACGAGATTGTAAGAGTGCAAGAAATCAAAGCCGAAGGCGTATACATCGTTAAATGGACCAACCCGTACCCATTTAATGGGTCGGGTCAGCCATTAAGATTTATAACATGAAAACTAAAGCCTAAAATCCAATAATTAAAATCAAAGTCCAAATCCATAATTCCAATCCAATACCTTTATACCAAGCCCAAAGTCAAAGCCCAATTATAAGACCCGATCAACCCAAGTTATAAACAGATCTTAAATTACTATTTATCTCTTTCATTATTTTCCCTCCCTTGTTTTTCACTTTAACACACAGGTAAATCAAATCCCTCCACACGCACACAAATGTTTCTAGAAGCACCTGACACATCTAACACCTATTTAAGCCACGCATGGCAATCCCAGTGGATTTCATTGGCTACAATACATGGAGATAGATCAAGTCTAGGATTTGATAATTAAGTTGTTATGAATCAATGGATAGGATTGATGAATTAGGGAGCGTCTCAGATTCCTAGAAGCTTCATCCCCTCCTTATAAATAGAGTGCTAATCACACAGAATAAAGGGTGTTAGATTTAAGAGTAGTGTAGTGTAGTGTAGCTTAATTTACAGCTTATTGTCATCACTTTATTGTATTTTCTTTTTAAACTTTGTATTTATTTATGTTTAATGAAATATCAGTTTACGCATCTTAATTTTGTCTCTTAATCCTTTAATGCCTTCAAAGCTTAATCATGTTTTTAAAAGTCATTTAAATAAGCTCATAAGCTCCTATTTACTGCATAAGCTATTTTCTGTTTATCAATTCACTCACAAATTACCTCATCTTATATTTTGGATGATAAGCCAATAATGGACGGGCTTATAAGCCTCACCAGCTTGTTTTCAACAAGCTGGAGCTTATAGAAAAGCTCTCTAAGAGCATTTAATCCTTGTTTTGTGCAAAGGATCAAAATAAGTTTTCTATTTCACATTTCAACTTATTTTCTGCATTTGCTTATTTTACTACTTATTCTCTGCTTATTATTGCTTAATGTTGCTTATTTTGTCTTTATAAATGCTTTTAATGTTAATGTTATAGCTTATATGTCTTTTGGATCTGATCTCATATAAATTGTCTTATTTGTGCGTTTTAACTTTAAACTCATATTGTCCCCCCCCCACCCCACTAATTGCATTATTTCCAGTGCTTATTCTTGAGTGCTTAATGCTTATTTAACTTTATATGACCTTGTGCTTGATCTATTTTAGTTTTTTGAAGCTGGTCATAACCTATTTTAAGCTAAATCTATGAATGAAGCTTTTAAAGTGGTGTTTTGGATAAGCAGCACTAACCTTAGTTAGTACTGCTTGACCACTCATTGGTCTTTAAGCCAACTTTGTGAAGCCGAAATATACTTATTGGACGATATTAATTAAGTTTTTATTATGGTTTATAATGATTTTAAGGTTTCACCTAAAAGTTCTTAGGATCTGAGGACTTATTGCTTTCTCAAACTGTTTAAAACTCGATTTGCTTAGTTTATGCATTTAGGTGTTAGTTTTATGCTTATTTATGGTTGATAATCCATTAATATGCATTTGGATTAAGTTTGCATTTAAGGTTTGAGGTTTTGCCTAATCTGTCATAGTCTGTCAATTGCGTTCTTAGTATAAGCCTTGAAGCCAGTTTTTGATCTCAATTCTAGGATAGTGTTAATATGTTTTAAGATCTGAATTTCTCTGCATAAGCTCATTAGGATTTATATTTCATCTGTTTATGCTTATTTTGCTTTTCAATTCAGCTTTTACTAGCTTAAATTTAGGGCTGCATTTAGCCTTTTAGTCTTTTAAAAACCTTATAAAAACCAAAAATATAAGTTTTAGCTTAAACTGTGTAACACCCCCTAAATGGGTTGCAGCGGAATATGGGTATGGGAGTCGTTACTTCATAATACAACAGCATAAATACAAGAGAACGACCTACTAAATGGCATTTGAAAAGTAATCTCGATTGAATTCTTGAATTGATATAACATTTGTCCCATAATTACATCACTATGAAAAGCTTGAAAATAACCCAACGAGATTTGATCATTTGAATGTAAGTAGAAATCCATAAATAAAATCTTGTCAATTTTAGACTCCATTGCACATCAAGTAAGCCATGCATCTAATTCACCTGAGAAAAACACCTTAAAAGTGTCAACATTAAAGTGGGAGTTCAAAGAGTTTTGTAAGATAAATGTAACTGTTGAAATCCAAAAGATTTTATAAATATGTATAAACTATTTCAATCCTTTTAATAATCTCTAAAATGATAAGAAGATAAATGAACCGAAAGCGTTTTAGGTGTTTATTGCTTCACGCAAATGTATAATAAATGTGTTCATAATCATTAATGTTCAACAAGATAGTGTGGACAGGATTTTCGTTGATTTTCCAAAATGTATGGGTCTACTATAACAGATACAACACCACATAAATAGTATCTACTGTTGCGCTAAGCTCATGACACTGAAGCTTGACATCTATGTATGCAATTTAATGCAAATAAAGGCCCGTGTAGATGTTTAAACCCGTAACATCTAAATTGTTCCGACATGTATGCATTCGTGTTTCAGTACTGTCGAAACTAGTGAGAGCTAACTCAACCCGATACAGGATGTCCAATCCCAAATGATCTATTTATACACTTGTTCTCCCGTCAACCGGAACCTCCGGTCAAGCATTAACAGTTCACATGATCATGGTCAATAGTTGGGTTTAAGGTACATAGGCAAACACACTTAAATCAGGAAATGGATAACTGACAACACTTGAGTCTAAAAAATAAAGTAACATCATAATCGTAAAAACGTCGAGTACTTAAATCCATAAGTAGAAAGAGTGTGATATAAATCAAGTAATTGATTTGTAATGGTAAGTAAGCAATTTCGAACCGTGTATGCAAATGATTAAGTAACACGTATGAAACCAAGTTTGTAATCAACCATGTAATGGTGTCTGTAATGAGTTGCGAAATCAAGTATGTAAACCAAGTGTGTAGAATAGTATGTAAAAGATGTTGTAAATGAGTATGTAAACAAGTTGTATTGAGCATGTATTCTCCCCCGTGATTTTAAAGTTAAATGTAAAACGAAATGAAAAGATGGCTATAAACTCACCGTAAGTGAATGATTGATTATCTAATTCAAATAAGTGAATCGTCTCGGCAATCCGAATGCAACCTAATTATTTATAGGTCGTATGAGTATAATGTACTTTATATGAATAAAACATCACATGTTATATAGTTACACCACCACCTACTAGTTTTTATTAGATCTTTAACGGTTGAAATAATAATTAAACCGTACTTTGTTAAATAAAAGCATATGTACTTGTACCCGTAAAGAAAGTATTATTTTTCACTTACTAATGTATCATTTGTAAAAACATATGATTTAATGTTTTTATTAATACAAACGTTATTTTTCATTATCAATTTAATTGTTTTATAAAAATAATGTATAAAAGTAAAAATAGTGCGCGCGATTTTAAAACCTCATATCTTTATCGTTTTGACTCCGTTTTATACGTTTCTTATGTCCACGACTTCGTATTGAGAAAATCTATCAAAATATCATATTTATAAAAATTAAACCTCTGATGAACAGTAACATTTACTGTTCATAACAGTTCATAAAAACTGTGTTTATGTAATTAATTATATATAACTTATAAAATACATAACTTGTTCATTTTAATTCCGTTTCTCGAGTTTCTTATGTCCTTGGATTCGTCATGAAGAGTGCTATGTTTATAAAATATTTATTTTTATAGATCAGATCTGAGACAGAAAGTATTTATATAAAATAACTTTTATAAAATTACTTTTATACGATTAATTAACGTAAACTCGTAAATGTCATATCTTCTTCGTTATAAATCCGTTTTTCGAGTTCTTTACATGCTTACGATCCTTGTGAAGAGTACTAATTTAATAAAATATAAAATGTATGGGTTTAATGTCGAATCCAAACAGTAGGTATTAAAAGTTAATTAGGGTTTATGATTAATAAAACTAGTTTTATAATTACTTTCACTTAGGAACTTTGCACCATTATTTTACCAAGTATTATACCATATATCTTACATATATTAAGTCCTTTAAAAGTCCATAACCCTTGACCAAATGGAATCCATGTCCTTGTGATCTTTTACACATCAACTTGTAAATAAACCTTCAACACCATTTAATTTGTAATTCATTCTTATAATTTATTTGACATTTATACCAAGCATGTACCTTTATTTAAAGTATTATTTTACCACATACAACATGAAATTCGATTTTAATAAGCTCTTAAATACCTTATATAACACAAAAATAATTCTAGGTGGTGTCTAACATATATAACAAGTATGTATATAAAAGATAATGAATGAATAAACATGAAATGCTTCAAATAGACCTTATAGAAGATGAGTAGGATGATGAACACAAGACAAAAACCCTAACCAAGCTTCCAAATCCAAAACCCTAATCAAGAAAACCCTAGATATGTTTTCTTGATTAATCCTTGCTAAACCCAAATCCAAGCTTGCAAAAACCTTGAGTAACCTTAGATGATCTTAGGATGAGTGCTTGTATGCTTGGAATACTTGTAAAAGAAATTTATATCAAAACCCTAGCTCTATATTTTTGAGCCGTGGCCTTCAATGGAGGAAAAGAGAGGATTTGTGTTTGATTTCTTTGTAAAATGATAAGTGTATGTGCTAGTTACTTTATGCTCTCTATATATAATGCATGTATTAAGAAAACCATCTTGCAAATACCATTGTTATGAGTGTTTAGGGACACAAGCTTGAAAAGTTGAGTGCCAATTCTAGTAAATGTGTGATAAGGTACAAGTGTGTAAGGTTATCACATGCAAAGATAATAGTTAAAAAAAAAAAGAGTTATAGGTAATTTTGTGTTTATTTTCTTGTATAAATCATACTAGGTAGGTCCGGCCAAATGTAGAACATAAGTTAAAAATGATTAATTTTTGGTATAGGGTCTAAATGTTGGTATTTGTTTGAGTATAAGATAGGTATAGGATGCTATCCGGGTATGCCCAAAATGTAATTTATTACGGAAACGTAAGCGTATAAATACGTAACTAATAAAAATATAATTATAAAAAGTTATAAATTAATACTCTTAATATTCATATAACATTGATAACTGTTGTTGTAAGAAAACTCAACTAGTGGCAAATGTCTAACCCAACCATTTCCAAAGTCGATCACACAAGCACGTAGCATATCCTCGAGAGTTTGGATAGTTCTCTCGCTTTGTCCATCAGTCTGCGGATGGTACGCAGTACTCATATCCAAGTTAGTACCCAAAGCCTTCTGAAGTGACCTCCAGAAATTTGATGCGAATCTAGGGTCACGATCACAAATGATCGAGACAGGTATTCCATGCCTCGTGACTACCTCCTTCAGGTACATTCTCGCCAATTTCTCCATGGAATCAGTCTCTCTCATTGGTGTAAAGATTGCAGACTTAGTAAGTCGGTCAACAATCACCCAAATGGTGTCATATCCTTGCGACGACTTAGGAAGCTTTGTGACAAAATCCATAGTGATATTATCCCACTTCCATTGGGGTATCTCGGGTTGTACTAACAAACCCGATGGCCTTTGGTGTTCAGCTTTGACTTTAGCACACGTCAAACATTTGCTAACATAGGTGGCGATGTCGGCCTTCATATTGGGCCACCAATATAGCTTTTTCATGTCCTGGTACATCTTGTCAGAACCCGGATGGATGGAGTATTTTGATTTGTGGGACTCGTGCATGATCACAGTCCTCAAGTCACCATAACATGGCAACCAACTCCTGCCGTTTAAGCATAAGGTTCCGTCAGCGCGGGGTTCCAACTTTTCCTTCGGTATATCCTTCCTGATCATACCACCTACATCTTCGTTCTTGAGATTCTCTGGTTTCTGTGCTTCGGTCTGAGCATTCAAGATTTGTTTGGGAAGATCCAAACCAATAGTCATCACTAAGGCTCAGACTCTTAATGGTTTAATTCGCTCTTTCCTGCTCAAAGCATCAGCAACAACATTTGCTTTCCCCGGGTGATAACGAATCTCACAATCGTAATCACTGAGCAACTCTAACCAACGACGTTGCCTCATATTCAACTCCTTTTGGTCAAGTATGTGTTGTAGACTCTTATGATCTGTGAACACCGTACACTTGGTTCCATACAAGTAGTGCCTCCAAATCTTTAGAGCAAACACCACTGCACCAAGTTCCAAATCATGGGTAGTATAATTTTTCTCATGAATCTTCAGCTGTCGTGATGCATAAGCAATCACCTTCTCGTTTTGCATCAATACCGCACCCAATCCTTTATGTGACGCATCGCAATAAACAATAAAGTTCTCAGCTCCTTGAGGGAGAGCTAAGATGGGTGCGCTACACAACTTATGCTTCAATGTCTGAAAAGCTGCTTCTTGCTTGTCACCCCATTCAAAGGCGACTTTCTTCTGAGTGAGTTTGGTCATTGGCTTAGCGATTTTTGAAAATCCTTCAATGAATCTTCGGTAGTAACCGGCAAGACCTAAAAATTGACGAATCTCCGTTGGAGTCTTAGGAGATGCCAAATCTTTTATGGATTCGATCTTGGCGGGATCCATGTGAATGCCTTGACTATCAATCACGTGACCGAGAAATTATACCTTGGGAATCCAAAATTTACATTTAGAGAATTTAGCGTACAACTCCTCCTTCCTAACCAATTCCAGAATTGTTGTAAGATGCTCTTCATGTTCTTTCTTGTTCTTTGAATAAATTAGTATATCGTCGATAAAGACAATTACAAACTTATCCAAGTATGGTTTGCACACTCGGTTCATGAGGTCCATGAATACTGCAGGTGCATTTGTCAAACCAAATGCCATCACTTGGAACTCGTAATGACCATACCGAGTCCTAAATGTCGTCTTCAGAATATCCTATTCTCATACTCTAAGCTGATGATAACCCGATCACAAGTCTATCTTTGAATAAATACTAGATCCTTGTAGTTGATCAAACAAATCATCAATCCTTGGGAGAGGATAACGATTCTTCATCGTCAGCTTATTCAATTCATGATATTCAATGCACATCCGGAATGATCCGTCCTTCTTTTTGACAAACAAGACCGGAGCTCCCCATGGCGAGGAACTGGGCCTTATAAAGCCCTTGTCGGATAGTTCTTGCAGTTGTTCCGACAACTCTTTCATTTCGAAAGGAGCTAATCGATAGGGTGCTCGTGCTACAGGTGCAGCACCGGGCATCAAATCGATTTGGAATTCCACTTGTCGAGTCGGTGGAAGACCCGGCAAGTCTTCAAGAAACACTTCAGGAAAATCTCAAACGATTGGTACGTCCTCAAGTTGCTTCTCCTCCGACTTGTCTTCAGTTTACTTCGTAGTAACATGTGCCAAAAAGACATTATGTCCTTTCAACAAGTATTTATGAGTTTTGGTGCATGAAATGATGTTTAAACGAGTCTCGTTTCCCTGATTACTTCCATCACCATGAACAATTAAGGTTTCATTTCCCCAGGGAATACGAACGATCTTCTTGGCACAATCAATGAGAGCGTGGTGCTTTGATAACCAATCCATACCGATTATGACATCGAAGCTACCAAGTTCTACGGGCATTAAGTTGATGTTGAATGGATGTTCTAAGAATTTTAATGTACAACCCCGGATGATAGTGTTTATCCAAATTATTTTCCCGTCGGCTAGTTCAGCATCATAATAATGGTCTAATGGAGTCTGGGTTTGTTCCCGCATTGCCCACCACATAAACCTTGGTTGGTGCATTGCCATTCCCACGTTGATTACCACGGTTTCCATTCTTTAGCTTTGGACAATCTTTTTTGAAGTGCCCCTGAACATCACACTCATAACAAGTGACAACATTCTGAGTTGTCCTGAAGTTCCCACAATTGTTATTATTACCATTGGGACCAGAACTTCTGCAGTCACGAGCCAGATGACCGATCTTCTTGCACTTATTACACCTGGGAGCACATGGACCTTTGTGGTGATAGTTTCATTTTGTACACAAGGGCAATGATCCCGTGTACTCCCTCTTTTCACCAGGCCCAGCAGTGTAAGCCCTCCTAGTGTTCTGTCTCTTGTTTTGTTGTTGGTGCCCCTGATTGTTTCCAGCATTAAACTCCAACTTCCTCTTCTGCTCAACTTGCCTTTCAGTAATAGTGAGGACTTTTTGATCCATCTGATCATTGGAAAACTCAATTGCTTTCTCCATCGTCTTGGGTTAATATGACATTACATTTCCCCGAATTATATCAGGAATCCCACCAACATATTTCTCAACTTCCTCTGATTCCTCGTAGGACATCCTTTCACACATCAGTGCAAGCTCTTAAAAATGCAGAGTGTAACTTACGACATCAGTACCTTTTACTTTTAGGTTCCAGAGCTCAATTTCTAACTTCTTGATTTCACCCCTTGGGCAGTATTTGACTGTCATCATCTTCTTTAGTGCCTTCCAGTCCATAATATAAGCAACATCTTGAGTAACAGTCTTCGTGTGGAAGTTCCACCATGTTAGAGCATTTCCAAGGAAAGTGCATATAGCAAACTTAACTTGGTTCTTCGTAGCACAGTTGCTGATATGGAACACTTATTCCATCTTCTCGAACCATTGTGACAACACAACCACTCCTTCAGTGCCCTTAAAAGTAAGGGGCTTGCAATTTAGAAAATCCTTGTACGTACACTCACGGGGAATGCGTACAGTTCCTCTAGTTCCAGTGTCCGAATTGTGGCTTTCGTCTCTGTGACCATTAGTGCTATTTCGAAGAGTTTCATGGTTAGCAAGTGCCTCATACACTCTTGCTTTGATTAGTTGCTCAACAGCAGTAGTTGTCATAGGGGCAGCAGCAGCAACTCTTGCAGCAGAAGCCCTTTGCAGTAGTAGCAGAGGTTCTTCTTGGTGGCATATTGTTCTAAATAACAACAATATAAAATACGTGAGTTTTCATAAACATCACAACATGACATGGGTACAACATATATATATAACAAGATCACATCACACAATGATTATATAACATGACTGGGATCACAACACATAACAGAATTGAGATCGACATAATACAACACATTATATATAACAAGATCACATCACATAGTGATTATATAACATGACTGGGATCATAACACATAACAGAATTGAGATCTACATGACATAATACAACATATCATATATAACTGGAAAACATACATGATTATCTGATATAAGAAATGAAAAAAAATACAAATCCTACTGCCGTGCTAGCTGGGTATAAAACCCATAATACTTAGCTGGCTAACATAATGATAGCTATGAATATGACATGAAAATGTAAACCTAGACAGAACTACCAGCGCCCTTGAGATCATCTACATGAGTCTGATATCTAGCCTGAAGTGCCTGAATCTGTCCCAATGCTGCTGACAACTGTCCCTGTAGTGATGAAACCCGTGCAATCAATGTGTCATCAGTGACTCATGTGAGGCGATACAGTAATCCTGCATCTGGGTATGAGTCCTATATGCTTGCAGTTCATAGTGAACTGCCAAACTCAACCTAACGGAATGTGCCCAAGCCTCTCGGGAAACGAGGGCCTCCCGATCCAACAGTCGTGTAGTTTCATAGTGAAACTGTCTATCCTCGACCAATCCATCAACTCTCTGAAATAACTGAGTTTGTCTATCCTGAGTATCTTCTATCACAGCATAAATATCCTGTGTGTCCTGCTTCTTAACCGCAGCAAGCTCGGTCACTCTAGCATTGACCCCCTCGAGGGTCGTCGGTGCTACCTCCTCAACAGCCTCTGTTAGATCTACCCAAACATCCCTAATGCCATAGCCGACCTCCTCGGCCCTCTGATGTCTAATCTCGGCACCTATAGTGCCGATAAACTCATAATCCGCTCTATGACCTCCAGTAGGTCTAGGAGCAGCAGTCGAACTCTCCCCCACCTCATACCTCGATGTGGGAGCAGTCAGACATAACTTCTTACGAGGTGGTAACTCGGCCTCGGGAATGTCCTCCCTACGGTCGACTGGTGGTGGTATGAATAGTAAGGCTGGTAGTGGTGTTAGTGGAGATGATGGTAACGGTAATGATGTAGGTACAGGTGGTGGTAAATGTAGTGATGATGATGGAGGTGGTAGTAGTGGTGAGGGAATATGAGGTAGTGGAGATAACCAAGGTGATAGTGGAGATGGTGGTGGTGATGGTGGTGTAGGTGCGGCAACATACTTAGCAATATGTGCCTCTATGGATAGTGACATAGGTGGCTCAAGTCTGACAGTCTTCCGTGCCCTACAGAGACGTGTCTGAGCAAAGGGGATCCTAATCTGAGGCGATCTAGGTGTAGGTGCAGACTCATCAGTCTCAAATGCCTCTGTGTCCCTAGCTGAGGGAAAAGGGTCGACAACGGGTATAGCAGAAGAGTCGGCCGGAGCTAGGTGCTCCTCCTCCTCGTCATCCTCCTCATCCTCAAAGGGCTCTTCATCCTCGTCATCAGTATCATCATCGTCGTCGTCGTCATCAGAGGGCTCATCATCATCATCCCCACCATCAGCAGGATAGTCAGCATGATCCTCCTTGGGATCCTCCTCTAGATCCTCGTTCGGATCGGAGTCTGCCACGTAGCCCGGTGATAGGGCGGTAGGTGAGGCATCGGCAGGTAGAGGCTGGTCCTCCAAGGGTGCCTCAACATCGGATGGCGCTAAGTACTCGGGGTACTCAGGCTCAGGTACGTATGGTACCTCGACATGTGAAGGTGGGTGCTCAGGATTGGGCATGTAATCGGGAGATGGTGGGTGCTCAGGTCCTGGCACATAGTCCGGAGATGGCGGGGCTACCGGCTGCATAGGGAGTCCATCGTATCTGTATACGATGACTCGTGGAGAACCTCCATCAGATAGCTCCTCATCAGCTCCTCAGAAGACTCTCCATGGCTCGAAATCAGTGTAAACAGATGTGTAGGTGATTATGGATGAAGAAGACATGAAAGGATCTGTAACACTCGAACAGAGTTTACATTAATACATATATAAGACCCATAATAATATACTTAATATATTATAAACACGTATGTGAACCATGCAACATCTAGTACACTCAACTAATGCAACAAGTAATGTATAAGTGAATGGTTCATGAAAATCCCTTTGTATGATACAATGTTTGAAAAACGGTTATAGTCCAAGTAAAAACATTTGACCTGTTTCTCTATAACCTTGGCTCTAGATACTAATCTGTAACACCCCCAAATTAGGTCGCAGCGAAATAATGAGTCCGGGAGCGTTACTTCATAGATCAATAACACAAGATATGAGAACGACCTCTAAAAGAGTAGTTTAAAATACGATACATTGGATTTATTGAAATTGTTTAATATAAAGCGCAACTGCTTAAATTATTCAACATTTGATAACAAAGATTTTATATCATAATAATTATCCCAAAATGTAATGACTCTAAATCTTTAATGCATGACTCCCCAAAAGACTATCCTCAATGTATCCGTAGCACCTCGTGCCTCATTAACCTGAGAAAACATGCTTTAAAACGTCAACATAAAGTTGGTGAATTCATAGGTTTATGTAAATGTAATGTAGGACCGAAAGATTTCTAAGTGTATGATAATGCAACATACGCAAACATCAGAAAGTGTAATTACGTTTCCCTAAGCTCATGACACTGAAGCTCGACATGTATGAATTGCAATATAAATTGCCAACATTTCCCTTGATGATGTTCTAACCCGCAACATCCCAAATTCGACATGGTATACGTCCGTTGTTTGGCAAACTGGCACAGTGAGTGCTACTCACCCGAACGGGGATGTCAATCCTAAATAGATCTATTTATAACATTCGCGCTCACACAAAGTAATTGACAGCTCATGATAATGGGAATAGTGGGTTATCACTACTTAGGCAAACACGTAATCATGATAAAATGTACACTTGCGTCCAATTTATAAAAAAATGCATGTTTCTCACCTAAAGTTGTAATTCATTGATATAGTAATAATGAGGCTATTGAACTCACCATAGATAGTTAGTTCTCCGTGAAATATGCAAATATACCAAAGATGGTAAATAAGTGTCACCGTCAAATACCTAAGTAAATACGGAAAGTCTTAGTCTACTAGATTGGGCTAACGACTTCATGTATAAACTACAATAAACTTGCTAGTTTATATAACTATATACTGTTATCACTTGTGTGGTGGTGTACACGCTTATTTGTATTCTTTTCCTTATTCCCTTTCCCCCCCCTTTTCCCCCCCCCCTCTCGTTTGCTCTTGGAAGATATAGGACTATTACTTTTAAGTATACCACGGCTGTTTAAGTATTAATAATAAACACACATATTTATTATTCGCGTGTCTTTAGTTGTATAAGTATCCGTATTATACCACGACTAGTCTGATACCATAAGTGTTTATTTAAATCACTTAATTATATAAAAATACCCTTTGTAACACCCCCAAAATGGGTCGCAGTGGAATATAGGTTTGAGAGCGTTACTTCATAGATCAACAACACAAGATATATAATGAACGACTTTTAAAAGTGTCGTTTAAAACCGATACATTGGATTTAGCAAAGTGTTTGTTACAAAAGCCTGAAGCTTTACTTGTTCATTGTTAAATTATACAAAGATTCCAGTTCATAATAAATGTTCCGCCAAATTGTAATTGCAAACAAATCTTCAATGCCCAAATGACTTCCAAAATAACGACCACTACTGTATCCCTTGTTTGTACCTCTTTGATCTATGAGAAAACATGCTTTTAAATCGTCAAACAAAAATGTTGGTGAATTCTTAGGTTTGTAAATTGTTATGAGTATACAATATCAAAAAGTAAGTATTTTCATGGTTTAACAATATTCAAAAAACAGTAGTGTTGCTTGGTATCATATCAAAAAACAGTAAAGTATTTGCCATGGTATACATATCAAAACAGTAAGTTTTGCATGGTATACTAATATCCAATCAGTAAGTATTGCATGGTATGCAATATCCAAAATAGAAGTATATTCAAAGTAATTGCGTCCTATTGTAAAAACAAAAGCATGTTTCTCACCCAAAACTTATAAAATCATTGTAAAAATGTAAAACGTGGCTATTGAACTCAACTTGAGTGAGGAATATCGACTATATCACAGAAAATGCGTCACGAATTGAAATCGAATATACCTAATCCTATATAGGTGTTAAGTACTAATCACATTTGGTAACTACTACCAATTTAATTCCATACTAGCTAATCACCATCTAATTGTTTTAGTGAAATCATATTTTAAGCTTAAACCGTTTATAAATTAATACATTTGATGTAAAATGACAAAACTTTCCCGTTTCAAGTCGCTTCTTGTGTTTTATTATGTCCACGCTTCGTATTAGACGAGTTATCAATTTTAACGTTTTCATATTTTTAGTCCTCTGATGAAACAGTGTTTTTTACGTTCTTACCAGTTATAAAAAAAAAAACCTTATTTTTATAATTTAATTAAAGTATATACGTAAACGTCGTATTTTATTCGTTATAGCTCCGTTTTTAGCGATTCTTTCGAGCACGTTCTCGTAATTGAAAGTTCTATTTATTTATGAGGTTTACAAAAATAAATGTTTCTGTCATGAACAGTAACTTTTTATAAAAGTATTATTATCGTAAACTTGTGAAATTCGTAACTCTTTCGTTATTGATTGAAAAATTACAATTCTTATCATTTTGGAATCTAAAAATATGTAGGAACTGTGAAAATACTAAACCTTTATTTTAGAAATATTTTATAACTGGCTTTTATAAAGTTTGTTTTATAAATCCGGTATTAACGTAAAACGTATATTTTCCGTTTCTTTTTCGTTATAAGTCGGTTTTTCGAGTTCTTTACATATTTGAATCGTCATGAGGTGTACTATATTTATAAAACATGATAGGGCTGTCATAAAACACGAACCAAAACAGTCCCTTTGTAAATAATATGTATACTTATTGATATCACTTGTTTTATGTACTTTATAACTTAGTAAATTTTCCACAATCCTCCATAACCTTATTTATCATATATGTTAATATAATAATGTCCATTCTGGTCCAAAAGAAAAATCATTGTATCAAGTCCTTGATAACACCTTTAAATCACACTTATTATGTAACTTTTAATTACAAGTTATTAAGTAAACCCTAATTAACAAGTTTCTACATAACCTTTTTATACATAAACCAAGAGTGTACAACAATTATAAATCCATTTTAACATGATATTAACAACATCATAGCATATGTAAAAGTGTATAAAACAATGATCACAAGTAAAAATCCATTCCACATGTTTAAAAGTATCCTAATGGTGATTTTGCTAAATAGAACATATATACACATAAAATGATAAATGTAAAGACATAAAGGGTTTTAGATGACCTTAATATGATGTAATATGTTGAACCACAATATCTAAACCCTAGTTTAGATGATAAACCAAAGCTTGAAAAAAACTTGATAACCCCTAATTCCAATTAGAAACCCTAATCTTGCTTTTCTTGCTTCAATACTTGTAAACCTTTAACCAACCCTTCAAAACACCTTAGGTTATCATAGGAATGATGTGTGAATGCTTGTATGGTCTTAGAAAATCAAGCTATGGATTTTATAAAGAGGGTGTTTGATGCCGTGGCTTATGCAAGAGAGAAATAGAGAGTTGTGTGAAATTTTACTAAGTAAAATAAAGCGTAAATGTTTCTCTTTTAGTGAGAGTGTATATATAAGTCATATTCTAGTCAAAGCAACTTGTAAGAAGTTAGAGACATGATGGGGGGGGAGGGGAGGGGGAGGGGGGAAGGTTTTTAGGGAGCTTTGGTCAAAGTATGGGAAAGTATAGTTGATTTAATGTGTATAGATGTACAAAAGACCTGTGGTGAATTCTTTTGTGATATTTTTTGTATAAATCCACTATATCCAGCCATATTGTATTACATTGATATATTTTGTAAATTTTGGAGTATTAGGTACAATTGTGGTTATTTGTTGATGGTAGAAAAGTTTTGGTGGTTCCGGGATTGCCTAACGTATTTTATCGCCGATACGTAAACACTTTACGCAACCATAAAATAAAAATGAACAAGTTAATAATTATCCTCAAAATAATTACCTTAACAATTGCTTGATGTAAACATTTAACGTTTGATGGCCATTACATTGAATGTTCATTTATAGCTTACTTCGATTTAATTATCGTTTACGATTGTAAAGCAAACGCGTACATTTACTAAAGATATATAGTGAATTTATTGGACGTCAATGACTAAAAAACGGGGTGTTATAGTCTTAGGTTTCATTATTGGCAAAAATAGTCCCTATACTTTGTAAAAACAAAATATTTACCGTTTACACCCCTAAGTTTCCATGTTGACACGTTTAATCCCTCCACTTTACGAAAGTTACATTTTAGGTCCTTATGAGTTCCAAACAGTCCTTTAAGTTCAGAAATGTCAAAAACAGTCCCTTAACTTTATAAAAACAGATTTGACAGTTTTATACCCTCAAGTTTCTAACTTTCTACGCTTTGTCCTCTAACTGCAAAGTAGCATTATAAGTTCCTATTAAGATTAAAAGTGACAAAAACCTTCATTAGGCTGAATTTAGCTCATATGAGCCTGTTGATCTGGGAAGCCTATGCTGCCAATCCTGCTATGTCTCGGCTTAATAATATGCTCGGATGAGCTTATCATGAGTCTATTGTATCTTTGTGCGGCGCGCCGTTGTCACATTAATCCTAACCGTGTTACACTGCCATTAAGGGTTTCCAACTAATATAGTTTATGTTTTTAGCTTCAAATAAGTTTGCATATGTAGATAAGTTGTTTGCACAACATTACGCGGCTATTTATAAGTCTATAGGCCACGTAAGCACTAATATGGAGCTTTACTGTAGGAATGGACCACTGCGAGCTCTTGTCTGTTACGGGCCATTAAGAGTATACGATCTCGCCACAGACGACGCTTCTCTCAGATAAATCGCAGTGTGTATGCTGACGGCGGTTGTCTCTCCTAATGGCTACAGACTCTGAGACCCGACCAACCTAACAATTCAAGCTGTAGTAAGACTGTCTCAGGCGATGATCTTGGTCATCTATCTCGACCACGTATATCGCTGCCAGACATACCATTAGCTCTCTCTGTCCCGATCCCACAGCCACTCGCTGTTGGCGCCACCCACCCCCAGCCCTTTAGTACCCCTGCTATTGGTGCTGCTTCGGCCCCGTTGTGGCTCGTTTGGCTAATTAGTGTTTTTAAATCTGTGTTTAGGGTTTTTGTAACTTGTTTAGCATGTTATCGCATCTCTACTTGTCTATAAGTGTCTTTAAGCAGCTCAATTAGAGCGACACTCGTCCATTCGAGAGTCTTACAAACCAATCTCAAGGAGTTAACAAGCTCGTTAGTGTTTCGTTTAAGCTCTATTTTGGACACAGACGTGGCTTGGGGTTTTTGTTAACCCTCTCAAAAACCATTCCAAACAACCTAGATCGTATATACCATAGTGTACACATCTTTATCGAAGAAAACGAGTTGTTAAGTATTATGATACGTGATATGTATGTGATTTCGTTTCCAAAACGTGTTACCAGCTCTCGGGCTATATCTCTTACATGTGCATGCCATGTTTAAATGTTCAAGCTTATACACAAGATCTTTGTTACGTGCCTTATGGCTTTTAGTTCACCACACAAGTCTATATATGTTGAATACTACAAGATGTGTACATGGGTTATGCCATACTAGGCACGACCCATGTTTAGCTTAATATCATAAGCTAACCGTGCCTTATGGCACATGACAACATGAAGCTTAGACATGTATACAAGCTAAGATACTTACAAAGGTAAGAGTTCATAGCTTTCTTGAATGTGTGTGTCGTGTAGTCGTGTGGAAAACCCGAATAGTAACCCCATATCTAGATAACCCAAATTTTCTTGCTTCCAAACTTCACACGTAAAAAACCCTAGGCTAATGGATCACTAGATCTATACTTAGAATATTTGTTTTGCAATTGGTGGTGTGTTGTCTCGGCTATTTATTTTCATTTGTGTGTGACCGAAATACATGGAAGACATAGATGGTTTTTTTTTTTGCTTAGAGGAGTGTTAATATCTCGTTAGTGGTGTGTATTAAGAATTTATGAATGGCTTAGTAGAGGCTTGTTTATATAGGCACATTGTCTAGTAACCAACTAGTTTCTAAACCAAGTCCTAATCCAAAGCCATAAGTGGCAGTTTTGGGTTTATGGTTAACAAGACATGGTTTTGTCTTAAACCACCTAGTACATTCTTTAATTGCTCTATGTTGTACAAGATTTAGGAAAATATTATGTTGTTAGATTGTGTGTGTGACGAGTGAATGCAAGGAGCAAAAAGGAGATCACGTGTGATCTTGTACAAAGGGTATTAATTATGCTCCTAAGTACTCTACCCCCCCCCCCCCCCTCATTAATGAGCAAATTGTTGTACAAGATTTATTTGTACTTAACCTTAATTAGCTAGAGTTGTACAAGATTTTTGGAAGATCTTATAATATCAGTTGTTCATGGTCCTTGTGGTAACGTGAAACATAAGAGGGAAATGTAAGATTACCAAAATCCTTTGCAAGCTTATGTTAGTGTTTTAAAGTACACACAACCTCTTAATTGGTGTAATGTTGTACAATGTCACTTTGTAAGATTTGCAAGAGATTTGTAAGAGTATGTAAGTGATTTTGTTCCTTCCCACACCATTGGACGCCTAGGATTAGAGCTAGGGTACAAATGATTAGACAATTTCTAGTTATATGGGATTAAGGTGTACTTAAGTGGTTAATAACCAAGAGTATATAATGTTTGTCTTATGTTTGTGTTTATGATTTAACATAAAAAACAAAAAAAAAAAAAAACTTTGGCCCTTATAGGCTTAATGATACAAAAATTGTATAATTTTTGTGTTTAGGGAATAAAAGTGGGTATTGGTTTGAGTCTAGATAAGTCTAGGTATTTCCCGGGTATGTCTAAATGTATTTTATTGCGAAACGTAAGCGTTTTACGTAACCAATAAAAATAAAATATGAAAAGTTATAAATTATGCTCTTAATAATTATATAACACTTGCTTGACGTAAACTTTTATTTGTTTGGTGTCCGTTTACGTTGAATGATGATTTTTAGTTTACGCGATTTAACTATACGATAATAATTAAAAGTAAACGCGCAAAAGCCTAAAAATAAATAATGGAATAAATGAAGTCGTAAATGACCTGAAAATGAGAAATGTTACACTTTAGGTAACCCTGACTCGGTGGCTAGATCCTTAAAGACTAGTGACTTAATTTTGGAGGTGCTCACCGCTAAGATCGGCCTAGAAGATTCAATTCCAACTGAAATTGATGATGGGTATTACGATTCAGAGGGTGACATTCTATTTTTGAGTAATCTGCTTATCGGAGAGACATTCCTTTGAATCCCCATCTGCTGTGTTACCTAAAAGCGTCACCCTACTGTCACACACCATTTCCGATCCTAAGCAGATTTGCTTAAGGGAAGTGGAAAGATTTGATCCTTTCTTCTCCCTGACACAGTCGGGTAATATGACGAGGGTGATGGAGACCCTTCTTTAGGTTTTCATCATATGCCATCACCCGTCTTGCTGCATACTCACCTAAGGAGGTGATGTATCACTTTTACCATCCTCACCTCAATGGTGTGTTGGATTTGACCTGATCTTAGAATTAAATAACTTTGAGTCAAGCTAGAGACTCGTACAAACAATGCGCCTTCTCGGGAGGCAATCCGGGGGTGTATCCTAAATATTAAATAAGTAGCTTGCTACATTAGGTTTCTTTCGTAGTAGTTTAATCGTAGTAATGAATAAGTGGGGTTTATCTTTAGCCATAAGTGTGGGGGTGTGCTTCTTTTCTTGTTGTGCTTTGTGGTTGCCCGTTTTTGCTTGCAGGACTCCCTTTGATCTTGAAGACCTTCGTGCTTGTTTTCAATCCTCCAATCACGCGGTCTCTGATCATCTTCATGTTTATATCCTAGGAATCCTTAATCCTGATCATATATATATAAAAGTTTTTCATATTATATATATATTATATATATATATATATATTTTATTTCCCCTTTCACACTTGAAATTTTTTGCATTTGCCTTTTTCGTTCCTAAGTGTGGGGATAAAACCCGATATTTTTGAACATTGAGACCAATGTTCCATTCTAAGTGTGGGGGGATTTCTATCGGGATCTTGATCATACATTGTAACATGTCTGTGTCCAAGCAAACCCGTTTTTACCTAATTAACTGCCTTTTATTTTTGCTTAAAAAATGATGAGATGATAAAAAATGATTATAGAAAATACGAAAGAAGAAAAATATAGAAATGTTAGTAATAAGTAGGCCCGTAGAACTAGGGATATTTTGACTTGACCGAGTTTTGCACTCTAGCTTTTCCCTTAGCTTTCGAGACTAAGCATTTGCTAAACTTAAATTTTTGCACAATGAACAAAAAATGATAGAGTTAAATATAAGTTAGATGCTAAGCGTGGAGTAGTTGGATCTCTTTAAGAGCTCATAGAGGTTAATTGTGGCTTTTTGCTCCCACCAGCTTAATAAACGTTATATAACTGATAATAAATAAATAAAGTTACTTTAGTTTTTGTGATTCTTAGTTTTGATCCCTTCGTAGAGATTCATTCTGTAGGAAGGATGTAACAATCGAGGTTTTGGTGTGTTGTGTGGGGAAATAGAGCTACCGAGTTCCTGACGGCTCGCTACCGTTGTCTAGGTAATTAAAAGACCACATGGACTTAAAATTTGGCTATAATAATAATAATAATGTAATAAACTAAAGCTGAAATAAGACCATGTTTTTGTCGGTTAAGACGCCCGATGTTGCAGTCATTTAAAGGGTGGAGGTAATAATAATAAAAAGAAGAACTGTGGGCTGAATAAAAGTTTACTGTCTCTGGTCGGTTCGCTTTCGATGTGGCAGTCTTCAAAAGAAGGCCCATAGTAATAATAATGATCCGAGACTGATAAAAGTTTGTTGCATCTGGTCGGTTCGCTCCCGATGTTGCAGCCTTCAAAAAGGTCGAGGAAATTACCGAGGTCGAAATAAGACTACTGGCTCTTGTCGGTTAGGACGCCCGATGTGTCAGTTGTTTAAAGGACCGAGGGATAATAATGTTGCAATAATAATAATAATAATAATAATAATAATAATAATAAAGCCAAATTTCGACTCCGAGGTTATCTAAATAAAGCCTCCGTCTCTGGACTCGTAGTTGAGTTATTTCGGATGAAATAAAAAGGATAACCCCTAAATCATGCAAAATTAGAACCTTAATGTGGATCTTTATCTCATCATATCGTCTCTTTAGGAAAGGATTTCAAACTAATTATGGTTTTAACCAGTCACTTTTATAATAATATGGCCATAATTTATTTAAATAAATGATCTTGTTTCATATTATATTATCTAAATAAAATCCTTTAAAGGATTTAGGAATATGGGAGCAAAAAAGTCAGTTCTACACTTACACTATTAGCTTTTTGAGCAGTTGTTAGCATCTATGTTCTATCTAGTGTGATTTCGTTTTAAGCTTGGTTTCGGGGATTGTGAGGAAAAATCAGGATGCCGAAATTCCGTTCTTAAAGGCTTTTAAATAATTATTTAATTTTTATCTTCTTAGTTTTTATCTATTATTGCACAAGGAGGTTAAAACGGGGAGCGGTTAGAGATAAATGATTTTTGAACATTCTTAATGAACATTTTATGTTCTTGTTTGATTTTGAGGGCGTATAGGTTCAAGGGGGGTTTCGGGTTTTAAATTATTTATTTCTGAGCGTGTTTTAAAAACATTGCGTGTGGGACCAGCAATAGGCTAAGTGTGGGTATGGAGAAATTGATGTGTGCTTAAACACACATGATTTGTACCCCAGAAAACACATTAAAATAGGACCTAAAACACTAAAATATGACGTAATTATCTTGCAAATATGTTTGTATTGTGTTTTTATGTCTTACAGGTACAAAGGATTTGAAAACAAAGGAAAAAGCGGTAATTTTCGGTGTCTTTCGACGACGTTTTCATTGTTTTTGAGATTCAAACGAACCAGTAAAATTACTATGGATCATTGGAAAGAGGCACGAAATACGAGGTTCCAACGGTACGGAATTTTCTATCTTGACCGTTTTTATTTTGACCTTTTATGCCATTTTGAACCCTTTTATATTAAATAAACTGAGCTGGGCCTAAATAGGGGTTAAATATAATTTGTCTAAGTAGTAAATACGAAACCCTGCCCTAGCGCAGTTGGTTTCGTTTGATATGTTAAATCCATATCCTCAAGGTCTCACGTTCAAGTCCTGCATGAGGGTTTATCCCCTCAGCCACGTCAGCTGCCACGTGGCGCCACGTGGACGCAACGTGGCAATGTTGGACCGACCCATTGTTGTGTTGACCGACTGTCACCTCCGTTGACTAGAGGTCAACCACCCGTTGACCGGTGTTGACCGGTCTGCGTCCGGTGGTACGGAGGGGTAGTTGGCCGGTGGTCGACGAGGTTTCACGGTGGTTTGCCACGTTGATCGGTGGCTCCGGCGGTGGCTCTAGTGACGTACCAGAACATTCGTCTTGCTACGATGTCATCCACTCAGGTGGCAACAGTGGGCCATCTAATGTTGTCAGAGGTTTGGCAGTGTTTCAGAAAAAGGTTTAGTACGAGGATCAGAAAAAGGTTCTGTACGAGGGTCAGAAAAGGTATCAGTACCAGGTGATGATCCCGAAGGCTCTAGAAGGTGACGTGGCAGATGTGTATCAATGGTAAAAAAGGAGCATAATGTAGCTTGTCAAGAATTGCAGTGTGATCCATGCCAAGGATTGGGGGGCTATGGTTGGCTACTGATTGGATGTTATTGATAGAAAAGGCCCCGGGGCATACAATGATTAGGCGAAAAACATTTTAGATAGCTGGTAAAATATGCGTGAAGAGGAAATGACCTAAATGCCCCTAGATCTGGAAGTGTGATTGGTTGATCACCTGAAAAGACGAATTTGCCCCTCACCCTATTTGGGTTATATATACCAGACATGTAGTGCTTTGTGAGATGGTTAGATTTTAGGATTTATTTTACACATAGTAGTTGTAGTGTAGTGTAGTTTAGGAGTAGGAGTAGTATAGTTTAGCTTATTTGGGGATTATTGTAAACTTTATTGAAGCTTATTAGATCTAGCTTATTGTTACTCTTTAGCTTATTAATGAA
Source organism: Tanacetum coccineum (assembly GCA_026074375.1). NCBI lineage: Eukaryota > Viridiplantae > Streptophyta > Magnoliopsida > Asterales > Asteraceae > Tanacetum > Tanacetum coccineum. The sequence goes on from BQNB010025219.1 coordinate 56,640, forward strand.
GAAGTTTATTTCAAAGGTTGGTGTTTTGATAGAGAGAGCTTATTATTTTACATTGTTAGTCGTTCTTGTCTTTTTCTTATTTATTTTTAGCTTATTTCTAAATATGCTCATGCTTATAGCTTATTTTTGGATTCGATCTCTTAAGTTTAAATTCTAAGAAGATACTTCCATAGCTTATTTTATAGTGTTTTCGATTTAAAGCTTTTCGAGTTAGCTTATTCTAGCTTATTTTCGATTGCTTATTTTTTAGCTTAATGTTTTTATCTTATTTTTCCAAAACCTTTTAATTTAGTTTTTTTTAGTTTCATTGAAATAGTTTAATCATTTAGATCTACTAGCTTTAGCTTTTCCATTTCAAAATACTTAATATTTTGGAATTAAAGCTTTTAGCTTATAGCATATTTGTCTTAACCTTTGCTTGTATTATTTGTTGATGAAAACTCATTTCTAACCTCTTATGGCGTGGAGCTTAAGGGTCTTTTAAGCTTATTTCTTAGATAAAGTTTTAAGCTTTTTAAGTGTTTATCTAGCTAATTAGTGAATAAAGTTCATACCTTTACTAGCTAATTAGTTATTTAGATATTAATTAAGTTTTAAGCGTTAGATTTTAAATAAGTTTATTAGATCGGGTGGTTTTTAATTCGATTCGGTTCATCATACAGGTTCTATCCACTTTCTTTTTTTCATTTTAGTTGTTTAGATTTATTTAGCTTTTGATGGATTATGTTTGTCTTATTTGTTGATTAATATTGCTTTGTGAGTTAGATTTTATATATGTTTGTTAAGTGATAATTGTTAGTGAATTTCGTGTGATTAATAAAAAGGAAAAATACTGTTAGTGATTTTTATTTTTTATATTACTTAGATTATTGTTTTGGTTATTCAAGCGGGCAAAAGCCGTAAGAAATATTAGTCATTAATTTAGTAATCGATATCTTTATAAAAGTTGTTTTCAATATAAGCCAACGTTGTGAGAAGATAATTTGTTAGAAAGATATTGATTCATTGATAAGGACCTTAATTGATATTTAATTCACACTAAAGATCTTATCAGTTTCTTTTGCCTAGCATATCTTTTTATTATATCCTTTACGTTTATTAGCTTGCTTATTGTCATCTAGTGTTTGTATCTAGTTTGTATTTTATTATATTTTTAGTTTAAAAAACAAAACCAACATATTTGCCATTCAAGCATCAAACGAAACATTTCTTTTAAGTGTTTTAATTCTTGAAACTACACGGGATTTTACAATTCTTGACAAAACCGGGAAAAACAAGTTAATGTTTTACGGGATTTTACAAGTCAAAGAAATAAACCGTATAATTTTGAAAATTGAGTATTTCGGTTCTAACCAAAGTTAAGTTGTTTGGTTGACACTGAAACACAGTTGTTCGGTATACACTGAACTTCAGTTGTTCGGTTTACACTAGACTTCAGTTGTTCGGTATACACTGGACTTCAGTTGTTCGGTTTACACTGGACTTCATTTGTTCGGTATACACTGGACTTCAGTTGTTCGGTATATACTGGACTTCAGTTGTTTGGTATACACTAAACATTAGTTGTTCGGTTTACACTGGACTTCATTTGTTTGGTATACACTGGACTTCAGTTGTTCGGTTTACACTAGACTTCAGTTGTTCGGTTCTAACTAGCTCGAAACTTAACTTTTAAAAACACAAACAAGACACCTTTTTAATGGTTGTTTTGCAAAAATTCTTGTACAACTAGTGTTACTAACCCTATAGGAACAAGAAAAATGGAAACTTTAAGGGTTTTAAGCCGAAAAATTTAAAATCAAGATTTTGTTCTTTATAAAGGTTTTCAAACACAAAAAGTAACCAAAATGATATTTTTCTTGATTCTAAGCTTGTACACCTATATCCTAAAGATACTAGATCAAATTTACCAAGGTAAATGATCCTTTAGTGTACACAATAGCTTCGAAAACAAAGAAAGAACAAGAAAGGGACAAAATTTTGCAAGAAAAAAACAAAACAAAACAAAACAAACACAAAGATTAAACACACCACTCCATGGATCTTAATACCAATTGTAGACTAATCTAATAACATACTAGATGAGAGGGAAAGAGAGGTGATTCTAGAGAGAGAGTGGGATGGATGAACACTTAGAGAGAGAAAGTAAACATAGAAATGAAATGCATAAGTGTGTGAAAAATGAACAACCAACCACCTCTTCAAGGCATGGAAAGGTGTATAAATACTTACAAGTGGACATGGGCTTGGGCCTTCATAGGTTTGTCCATGGGCTTTAGCTAACTACCCTCATAAGTTTCCAAAAATTAACTTAACGAGCTAACTACAATTATATATGGAAGTGACCGACACTTTCGTGTTCCTAACAGATAGCTTTAAGAACATGTTCTCTAGTTATTAAAATGTCTTATATGTTTCAAAGTGTTCACCAACGAATAAGGGTGATGAAATCTATATGAAAATATAAGTTATGCAATCTTCTTAACATTTAAGTATGTTATGAGTTTGATTACATTAGGACAATTTCTACGTTCCTATTATAACTTTTCAGAGCAAGAAAGATGATAAGAATGAGTCTCCTTGTTCCTTATACGGAAAGGAGTCTCGGTTTGACTTCTTCAAAAAAGAAACAAACCCTTATCGTTTACGGTTTTATCGTTGCATTAATACTATTAATATAATCACAAAATTCAATTTTTAGTATTTTCGATAATATTCCTTATAGAAAATTAACTACCCATGTAGTTAAACTTTTTAAACAATTAATTTTCTAAAAGCTAGAATCCTACTTAACATGCCACCATCACATCAGTTGATCTGCTAGCAATTGTGTATTCAAAAGGTAATTGACAATCAATAATTGCCACAGTGCAATTCCTAAAACCTCATGAGACTTACTTTATTACAATAATATACTAGTAAGCATGCTTCATCCCATCTATGCCTCGAGTTTAAAGTCTCACCACTAAACTGATTAAGTCGTCCAATCAAGAACTGTGATTATGTAACACTAATCTTTTGTGAATCATTTTCCGATTAGTGAATCGAACAAAAAAGTGGTTGTTTTTTTTTTCTTATTATGAATCAAATTCATATCAACAAACATCGTAGATTTTCATTGGTAAATTATAATCATATTAGTGAATCATTAAAAGTAATGTTACTATTAGTCATGATTAACATCATGTTTTTAGGTTTGAATCAATATATACATTTTTCGTATATAGTGAATCATT